>JALXJV020000032.1:64566-245005 GCA_024633595.2 Lepomis macrochirus | reverse complement strand
GTCTCAAAAGCTCAATAAAATGGGTTGAACCTGACATGGTCTGTCATACTTTTTATTTGTGTTTTTTCTGTTAACTTTGACCCTAAGAACCAATAATTGGAGGGTCTGCTCTGCCGGAAATATCGCTGAAAAAAAATTGTGGCCATTTTAGTCTATGCACCCTTTATTTTTTATCAGAAAAATGTGAAAAATTATTTTTTCCTCAAATCCTCAGTTGATTGGGTAGGCTGTCAATAAATGCATTCCAGATACACAGAACTCATGTGCTGACAACATCCACTGAAAAAATAACTCTTAAAACACATTTCTACATGATTTTGCATCAATTTCATGCAAAAAAAAGTAGGCGTTTTCTCACTTTTTTTTCAATATTTTCATCTTTACTTCATTGGCAATCAACTATTCCCCTAAGTTATGACATCAGTCAATATGCCATTCTTTTCACCAAACAGTATACTCATTCCACAGAAAAAATTATAAAAATCCAACCAAAATCAATGGATCTGTGATGATTTCACTACTAGTTGGCGATCAACAGGCTCAGAACTTCAATCTAATTTTTGACTACTCTCAAAATTCCGAAAGACATACTGGATATTTAACATCATGGCACACTTACACACTCACACCCATGATCTTAGTAATTTAAATGAGTTTGTAACAACAAACCAACGGTTACCAACGGTTACCAACGGACTTCGAAGCTGCTCATCATTGTCAGTGGTAAGTGACAGTGACTTTAGTGAATACCGGCAGAAAGGACCATTCCAGTCTTCAAACAAGTATATTTCTGATGAGTCCTCATCCCAAACGTATCCCTGTAGCAGCAGCAGCATTCATTCTCTACTAGCTTACATAGATTTATAGCTTTAGCCATTTTAGCTCGTTTTGGTGGTTTCTTTAAACGGCCATAACTCCTCACAAGAATGGTGTAGAGACTTACTTTTTTTTTTTAAATGTTCAGAATCTTATGCTCATGTTTCCTATATGTCCATTTTGAAAAACTTTCAACTGGACTTTCTTTACTCTAGGTAAAAATATATGTAGCCAGTGATTCTTGAGATCTGGGACAAAACATGTCCACCAGATAAAACACAGTTTTTTGGTAAAACATTTACATAAAATTATTCATACATTTAGCCAGAATACTAACAAGACAACTTTAGCACACCCAATTATTTATTTCATGTTGTTTCACTTTTTTTTAAATTAAAAATGATGTAATATGTGACCAGTGCCTGTAAAAGTCCTTGTCCGGAAGCAGGTGGTATTACATTACAATAGCTTAAAAAAGAATTAAAAGTAATGCAAAATTAACCTATTTTAATAGGTATCAAAAGTTAGGGTGTTGGATTAAAATGCATTGGATGCATTGGATGCAATTATTGGATGCAATGCATTTTAGGCCATAATGGCTAGTGAAAAGCTGTTAGTGGAAGAACGAAAGAGAAGGAACAGGGAGTATCAAAAAAGAAGGTGAAAAAATTGATAGCCAGCCTGAGCTGAGGGTGGAGTTCCTGAGAAAGGAGAGGGAAAGACTGAAGAATAGGGTGGAGGAGGGGAAAATAAAGACACAGAAAAGAGATATAAGAGATGGTTTTGGAAACAACCACAGATAGAGCCAAGCGACCTCAAGAACAAAGCACATGAACGCCCTCTACAAACCCCATTTCCACAAAAATTGTGATATTTTCCAATTAAAAATAAATGATAATCTGGGATTAATTCACATGACCCTTTATTTAACGTACAAAAGTACAAAAAAAAGATTTTCAGTAGTTTTACTGATCAATGTAACTGTATTTTGTAAATATAAACAAAGTTAGAATTTCATGCATTCAAATAAATGTTGCACGCAAATAAATGTTGGGGCAGAGGCTTGTTTACCATCGTGTTACCTCACCTTTCCTCGGATAACAACTAATCATTTGGGAAGTGAAGATACTAATTGTGCCAGTTTTGTAATTGGAATTTTGTTATTCAAAACTTCAGCTGCTCAAACGTTTGTGGTTGCCACTGTCTGATGCACTGATTCTGATGCGCCATACATTTTCAATAGGAGACAGATCTGGACCGGCAGCAGGCCTTTTTAAAGAACACGCTAATATATGTGTAACGAGCCCATGTTGTTGTAAGCCTGTGCAGACTGAGGCCTAGCGTTGTCCTGCTGAAATAAGCGTGGATGTCCTGGAAAGATACATAGACTTGATGGCAACAGATGTCTTTCTAAAATCCCAATTCATGCCTCTGTGTCAGTAGCCCCTTCACACACATACAGCTCACTCATGCTGTAGGCACTGATGCAGGCTTTTTGGAAAATATCCCAACTTTTCTGGAGATGGGGTTTGTAGTTTGTGCATAAGCAGCATATATTTGAAGAGGTTGTGGACTTTACAATGGGGTTATGTTCATGGACTAGTCCTTGTACCCTCTTGAGATGTTAATCCAAAAATAATAGGTTATATAATGTATTTTCTTCGTATCTTATAAAGTTACAATATTTGTGAGAGTTCAATGATAATTTTGAATTAAATATTTTTCTGTTTCTTACAAGTCTGTCACCACCGTCAGATGTGTCAACACTCGTCGATGTCTTGTCAACTCCGTCAGATGGACTTTGTTGATTTTTTTTTAAAAGATGACATGTTTTGTTCCATCAAGAATATTTGTCTATAACAGTGTTGCATTTTCAAAGTTAATGTGTAATTTGAACACTTCTAAGTATCTCTGTTCATATTGGAGATTAAATGTTATATTGGTTAATACATAAAACCTAAACCGTAACTATTAAACATTTACAAATCTAACTTTTAAAAGGAGATATGTTTCATTTAAAAACATCTGTATACAATTGAGAGAACCAAGAAACAGCTAAGAGTAAAAATATCTGTGATAAGGTCATTTAAAATAATTTTTTTGACATTTCTATGTCTCTGACGGTGTTGACGAAAAATGTCAAAAAAATGTAAAACTGGGAGGTTGTTCCAACACATGGTTATATAGGCAAAGCCCCATTTAACAAAGATGTATACATAGTTTTTTTAAATAATCAAGATTTTTTTTTTGAAAATAAAAACCTGTTTTGTCCCTGATCTCAAGAATCACTGGTAGCGATATTGGATATCAGACTGTACACAATACTGAACAATACAAAAGTTCTTTAAGATGTAAACATACTATATATTATGCATAGTTTGTTTTTTGTATATAGTGTCAAACATCTAGATTTATTTCACCTGAATACACAATATTTCCCATTTGCAGATTTGGTTCTGATCTTATTGGGTTTGCTGTGGAGGAAAAGTTAGCAACAAGAGAAGGCAGCAGAGGATTAGAAAATACAGTAAAGAGGAGAGTCAAGGATTGAAGAGAAGAGTGGAATGAGAAGAGAAGAGTGACGAGGAGAGAACAGGAGAGGAGTGATGTGAATTGGAGAAGAATGAAGTATGGAGCCTGAGAAATCTAGATGTTTGACACTACTAGCTAACTAGGTTTTGACAAATCACTATATACTGTTACAGGTCTATATACAAAAATAAACTATGCATAATATATAGTATGCTTACATCTTAAAGAACTTTTGTATTGTTCAGTATTGTGTACAGTCTGATATCCAATATATTTTTTGTGTGGCCATTCATGCCATAAGCTAACTAGCTACAATTTGTCTAAAGCTGAACGTAACAACTGGCCATGTAGCTAATTGCTAACGGCAGCTAACGTTTAGTGCAGCCTTTAGTTATCCTTACTAGCCTTTTATCTGTCTGACATGAAAAACACTTCAAGGTCCACACCAGCCTTCATACAAGTGTATTTCTAATGATTCCTCGCTCCAAACGTATCCCTGTAGCAGCATTTATTCTCATATATTTCTTTACCTAGAGTAAAGAAAGTCCAGTTGAAAGTTTTTCAAAATGGACATATAGGAAACATGAGCATAAGATTCTGAACATTTAAAAAAAAAAAGTAAGTCTCTACACCATTCTTGTGAGGAGTTATGGCCGTTTAAAGAAACCACCAAAACGAGCTAAAATGGCTAAAGCTATAAATCTATGTAAGCTAGTAGAGAATGAATGCTGCTGCTGCTACAGGGATACGTTTGGGATGAGGACTCATCAGAAATATACTTGTTTGAAGACTGGAATGGTCCTTTCTGCCGGTATTCACTAAAGTCACTGTCACTTACCACTGACAATGATGAGCAGCTTGAAGTCCGTTGGTAACCGTTGGTAACCGTTGGTTTGTTGTTACAAACTCATTTAAATTACTAAGATCATGGGTGTGAGTGTGTAAGTGTGCCATGATGTTAAATATCCAGTATGTCTTTCGGAATTTTGAGAGTAGTCAAAATTAGATTGAAGTTCTGAGCCTGTTGATCGCCAACTAGTAGTGAAATCATCACAGATCCATTGATTTTGGTTGGATTTTTATAATTTTTTCTGTGGAATGAGTATACTGTTTGGTGAAAAGAATGGCATATTGACTGATGTCATAACTTAGGGGAATAGTTGATTGCCAATGAAGTAAAGATGAAAATATTGAAAAAAGTGAGAAAACGCCTACTTTTTTTGCATGAAATTGATGCAAAATCATGTAGAAATGTGTTTTAAGAGTTATTTTTTCAGTGGATGTTGTCAGCACATGAGTTCTGTGTATCTGGAATGCATTTATTGACAGCCTACCCAATCAACTGAGGATTTGAGGAAAAAATAATTTTTCACATTTTTCTGATAAAAAATAAAGGGTGCATAGACTAAAATGGCCACAATTTTTTTTCGCGATATTTCCGGCAGAGCAGACCCTCCAATTATTGGTTCTTAGGGTCAAAGTTAACAGAAAAAACACAAATAAAAAGTATGACAGACCATGTCAGGTTCAACCCATTTCTGAGACTTTGGCTCCCCGACTATTGACACATCACGTAGTTTTTGTTTGTCCTTGTGTTGTATTGGTTTCCCTTCTGAAAATGTTGTGTCCAGTCTGTGTTTGATTGTAGCTTTTGAGTGAAAGTCAATATTTTCCACTTCAAGGTACTTTTCCTTTGGTTGAGTTATGATGTGGGGACAGAGTGGACCCAAACACAACACTTGGGATGAACAGGCTTTATTGAAGGGGGAAAAAGGGGTGAGGGAGTGGGGGTGAGGGAGAGGCGGACGCCGGGGAAACACGGGCACGGGGAACCGAGGAGACTGAGACAAGGGAGCCGGGGGCACTGGGAACCAAGGAAGTAAGGAGGCACGGGGAGAGGAGCCGGGAGGACGCCGTGGAAGAGGTTCGATGGGAGAGGGCAGGGTGCCGAGCCCCGCTGACTGAACGGAGGAAGGAGGTGAGTGAACCTGGAGGGAGGCAGAAAGACAGACAGGGTTAGACACAGGGACAAATCAAGAGTAGGGAAGCAGGCAGAGTACAGGAAAACACCAGGGGAAAACAGAATCACAAGCAAAAAAAGGAGAAATAAACAGGACACTCACCGTCAGCCGGGCTGCCATCACAACAGGTTGTCCACTTGGAAGTAACCAATATACAGGTTTTTCTGTCACACTTTGGGACTCACGGAGCAAAACAGCTGTCATGATGGCAAAAAGAACTGCTCCAACGTGGCTGCATGTCTCGCCTAATCCTACCATGCAGGTGCAGTGTGCAGCTAAAGCCATCCTTCTGGGCAGTAACCCCTGGACGCAGAGGTGGGACACTTCTGAATGTGTTTAACCTATGAAAACACAAGAACACAGAATTGCATTCAAGATTTGGAACAAGATACATGCATGATATTAATTCTGTAATTGTGTGTATGGCAGCATTCCTATCTTATGGCAAAATGCAGTTCAAACATTCACATGCATAGGTTATTTTCACAAAGCACAGTTTCAAAGGTTTTCAGATATTGTGGTATGGTATCTGAAGCAGAAACAAAGTATAATGACAACAAACGCAATAGCTTTAGATGTTATTCTGCAGCCTATTGCACCGTGTGTGTGTGTGTGTGTTTGTAGGTTCAAAGGTAGCTTAATTACTATGTAAATTATTACTATGTTGTGATTTATTCTTCACTAAAATAAAATGTTGCACCACGGAGTTACAACATTACTCAGAGTAACAACTAGGGTCTGTGTAAATCATAAAATGTCAAAGAATTATACTTGCTAATCCTAAAACAACCGTTTTCCTGTACCTGTTTTATTCATTGCATGTTATTTTGCACAACAGTAATCCAGTACAGACCACATTTATTAATATGGCATTTCAATATCGATCTAGCTTACTACAGTGTGCTATGATGAGAATACTAACGCCATGATGATGGACCTCTGTCTTTGACCGTTGATTGCCTTCTTTCTTTGTATTAGTTACACAATGATGTCCCAAGTTATCATTGTGTAACTCATTTTATTAGCTGAATTACTTACAAACTAAGTAGTAGTTGCCAAGCTTTTGGTGTTGACTTGAGGAGATAACTCACACAGCTGGTGCAACCCTGTGCTGCTATGGTAACGTTAGCTAGCAATCATCATCAGGTTATGCAAGTAAGTTAACGTTAAGCATCACATCACAAAAACATTAAACAAACATTTACATACCTCTGCCATCATGACGATGTTTAACAATGTCGTTGGTGGAACTAAAGAAGGTTGCCGACTTTGACAGAGATGAAGGCCTTCAGCTCGTGCGACGTGTATGCGGATACTGTAGAACGAGATAGTTATAAATATCGGGATAAGTTACAGCTGGTAATAATGACGGATCTTTACTTAAGGCTATTGGGTCTATTTGATATGGGTCCACACCAATCAAGCTTATCTTCTCTTGATACAGGTGAGATGAAGCCATTAGGTTACTGCTCCCTTCAACTGAAATCTGCATGTGGCCAGGGGCAGCACAGAGATGTCATGTCAACAACATGGCCGCAATTAGCTACTTCTGGTGTTTGCGAATAAGGCCTATTGTGCATGGTTTCATTTGTTATTTAACATTTCTTGTTGCAAGCTGTTTTTCAGACAATTAAGCCATCCAGGTTGTGATTGGTTGGTTTCACAAAAAGTGACATTTAGAAGCTATTTCAGCACACAGCTGCTTGAAAGGCACCTGAGCTTCTCTTCTCCCTCGTCTCTCTCTGCCGACAGAGATTAGCAGGCAGGTGAGAAGGGAACAGGTGAGCGTCACATAGGCCCAGTAAAGCTAATATGGAGAGGGCAGAGGAGAGTAGACTACCGGCAGTTAGTGAGAAGTGCCAGAACGCAATAAAAGTCCCGTAATGCCAAAGAGTCAATTGTCGAGGTGCTGGTAGCCCACTTTGTACCAGTGCGTACTGGCTCACTTCAAGCACTGAGTACAACTGAGTTCATGTCAAAACTGTACTGCGCACTATAGTGGCTGATGGTGGAGAAGTGCTGCCATCCTGTCGGTCATGTGATGCACAGCATAGTTCATTAAGAAAACATGTTAATTTAAGTCTGTTTATCTTTTTAATGTAGTCTAAATAATAGTACTAATTACAATGGAAAATACAGTATTTGTGATTCAAAATAGACCTAATGGTTGTTGGTAAATGAATTAGTGACCCCCACAGATATATAATTTTCATGCTTCCATGCTTCCACTGGCTCCCACGTAACTCGAACCCTTGGTTGAAAATTTCACCCAGCAGTCAGGTACATATAATGCCACTCTCTATGATCTCAAAGTGATGCTGTTTGCGTTTCCCTAATTATCTCAAAGTCCAAATTCTTTCATCACTTTAATCTCTCAAGTCATCTTCATCTGTTCTTCTCCTCTGAAAATGTCAAATGTTATGTTTTTATGCTTGGATCCTGATCATTGCCGCTTGCTTTAGAGCTGGATCTGTTTGTGTTTCATTTTGCATATTAATATAACAGGCAATACCGTGCTGTTAAAGTCGAGGCTCTTGTTTGACTTTTTTTATTCTCAGACAGTGGTGTTAAAAAAGGTTATATGTTTCATAAAAATCATGGTGGCCCAGTGGATAGTACCGTGGCCCAGGGACGGACTGGGACTAAAAAACGGCCCTGGACTTTGACTAGGCCCGGCCTAAAGCAATCGGCACGTGGAAACTCGACAACAATAATTTAATTTTACAGCTAAAATGTTGAAGTTTAGCTGTTTTGATCATTAAAAATGTAGCAAGCTGAATATCACTTCCTAACATCATCCCTAACAAGTAACTCTCTTTTTCCTCTCATGTTCCATACTCATACCTGTCAAGTTTTGGATTTCAAAATAAATCGCGCCCACCGCGAGCTGTCCCACCACCCCAACCAAGCCCCAGTGTCCCTTACATTTTAAGAATGGTGTTATAGTCTATGAACACAAAAGGGTATATATGGAAAGCATTTATTTAAATGCTTATTTGCATATTTTGTTCTGTTGCTTATCTTTACATTTTTATTTTATTTTCATTCCACACATTCTTTTCATTTCATATTGCTTTTCTTTTAAAGGTTTTCTTTTAATTTCACATAACTTTTCTTTACTCTTTTAGTGAGTTATTGTACAAATTTGTTGCAGACTTTGCATTCTTGAAAACTGTTTTGGAAAGAGTGTATTTGTGGGCTGGGCCAGAGGTTAATTTTACATGAGAGTAGAGCGTCTACCTGCAGGTGGCAGTTATCGCGAGGCTAGTGACAGAGCTCAGATTGGGTATAGGTGCGTTCGAGATGACGGTGGCTGACTTTCGCCGACTTCATAGTCTAACATGAGCTGCAGGTGACTGCAGGGGCGGGGTATAAAGACGGCGCCGTCAAGTTGGACACATTCTACCTGCAACAGCTTACTGTGAGCTGAGATCAATGACTGATCTCGCGGAATTTACAAAGAATAATGCCGCGAGAACAGGCAATAGTGTGGCTCCAACTTTGTGTAGTCAGCGAAAAGCAACTGCCGTCGCCGGACTTGGCGCTTGCAGCCGCCTTGCTCCCGCGAGGTTTTAATATTTAATTTAATTTTAATTTTATAATAATTTAACATGGTGACGTTTTGCAGCGCCGTCCAGGGCTCTGGTGCCGTCTAAAGTCACAATTTCTAACCAACATGCCTTATGTTAAGTCAGCGCCTCCCAGCGCCGCATTAAGTCAAACGCACTTTTATTTTTTAATAACGCAGGTTAAAATACGGGAGATTTACGGGAAAATACTAATACGGGAGGACGGCGGGAAAGAAGGGTAAAATACGGGACTTTCCCAGCCAAAACGGGATAGTTGACAGGTAGCCTATGCATACTTACTTGCCCTGTAGCCTATCTGCCTGTGGAACCAGCTCATCTTTCTGTCCCTCATCATCACTGGTGGCATGTTGCTGCATAGCTGTCTGGCTCACTTCTTCACTGCTGGGTCTGGGTCTGGCTAATATTTAACTGCGAAGTGCTGCTGCTGGCTGTGCTGCTAAATATTTCAGTTAAGTTTCCGACATTTAGCGGCTTCAGTATCTAAATTCCGCAATTTTTTTTCTCTCGCCTTCTCAGCCCCACCCTTTTCTTTCCGTTTTTTACCTGCGGCCGCGTTACACATATTGTTTGTTTCAATGCTTTTATCTAACGTCTTTGCTGTTGGTTTCTTCCTCCGCTTCCACTTCTTCTCCCTTGGAGAAGTGGAGCTGGCATCCAACTTAAAGGTGCATTGCTGCCACCTACAGTACAGGTGTGAAACAGATTAGTGGGGGGAAAACAGGTGATGACTGCGTGTGTGGCGGGTGGTGGGCCGGCCCGCTGGCCGTCCTGGAGTACCGGCCGTTCTGTGATTCTCCAGATCACACAGATGGCCAGTCTGCCCCTGCCGTGGCCTCACAGCAAGAAGGTCGTTGCTTCAAACCCTGGTTGCTCTGGCCTTTCTGTGTGGAGTCTGCATGTTCTCCCCATGTCTGCATGGGTTTCCCCCACCAACAAAAACATGTTAGGTTCTTCAGTCAGCGCCATTGACCAGACACTGCATTCAGTCCCTTCAGGGATGGAATAAATGCAGCAAATGAATTTTGCTATGTGTAGGTGACAAATGCCTTTTTTTGTTATGAATATGCGATTAGTTAAAATGTCGGGAGAGACGTTTTTTAAAATGATTTTAGCCTAAATCCATAGCCTATATGATACAGCATCCTCTGGTTTGAGAGGCTGCAGTGTTTTCAGTTTGGCTGGTTGTTGACTCCTCAGGTTAATTATTGTTCCAGATAAGTGGATTCATTTCTATAATGCGCTGTTGAACAGCTTTCCCGTCACATTTAAGGATAGGGTGGGGTCATGGGGTGTCTATAGAGTAGAGCTATATGATATTGGTCCAATATTACAAAGTGTTGATTTTAGCCTACAAGTGTGGCAGAATGGAGTGCTGTAGCCAACTACGCCACCTTGGGAATTGCACCCAGAGAACTATACACTAAACCTAAACCATTAACAATGAAAGCACACAGGTTTATTTTACTATAAAGGAGGAATAGGAGGATACAGACAAGCTTCACATTCAACTTACAACGAGGTTTATTAATAACAATATTTAAAAGTACAGTCTTTTTAAGAAGGGCATAAATATTAAAATAGGCCTGGTGCTTACCAACAGGGTTGAGAAGGCTGCCACGTGGGGTATCCCCGCGAAAAAGAGAAGAAACCGCTCGGGCCACACCTTACACGTGCAACTCAGGGAAGACCACACACACACATACACACACACACAGTAAATGGGAAGGGATACACCCACCGGTAGGCACCATCTCACTCTGCCTTTGGCCAACAGCACCTAATGGGGACAGAAAAAAAATAGAATTGATAAAACCCTTCCAAATTAAACTACCAAAATGATCCAAAAGAAATAAAGAAATGAATCTAAACAATCATAATATGTAAAAAATAAATAAATAAATAAAAACAATCTGAATAACAAAATGGCAAATTAACCCAAATCTTATTCAACTTCAATCAAAACACAAAACATTCAGCAATCAAATAGCCCAGTATGAAAATACCACTAAGTTCCCTGCCCAAATGTTCTCATGGACTTGCCATAAGCTCTAAAATACATCCTCAAAGGTTATTAAAAAAAGTAGACAGACAAAGCAGGATGGCACTGTTATCACGTGAGCTGATATGAAGAAGTTATGATGCTAGGTAACACACGTTGCCTAGCATCATAACGGACTACATACTGAGCACAAGGAGTAGAGCAACAACGACCTGTGTGTCTCGGGCCACTACTCCGCTGCTAGGGCTGATTACCTGTAATTGCACCTGTTACTCTACCATCTAACACACTCTGTTTACCACGGCAATATAACACGAAGACACCTACCCACGGCGTTCAGTAAATGGCCACTTCCGACAGGGGGGGGGGCATAAGTACATACGGGACAACCTGCAATATCACAAGTGACCCGTGTAAATGAGCATAAAAACCACCAAACATCTAAGCATCAACACGACAGAAGACGGCTCTTACCTTTGACACTGCAGAGTCGGTGTCAAGGAAGTGAGGTGGGCATTGACGTCAGAGAGAGAGAGACAAAAAAAGGACGATGCCTTTATAGAATCTCATTGGCCAATGCTCAAAACTCCACTTGTTGTGCCACTTTAACTAGTAACCAACAACACTACCAAATGGCACTATGCTGCCACAATCTACACCTCCTTGCATTGTCGCCCTGACGATGAAACACAACTACCTACTGCCAATACTAATGCCAGGGCCGGAAGAGAGCAGTGACTGCATTGAACAATGGACCAGGAGAGCTTGCAGCCCCACCTAAAGCTTTCCCCATGGGCCTGGTTAGATGGTGAATATTTGAATGCTGGCCAGCAGTTCTTTTTGTTGTCTGTCTTGCTAAAGCTTCACTGGGGCCAGCATGGCTAGTTGATGGAACGACTAAAAGGTGACTGGCTCCTCCTCACCCCCAGAAAGGCCTGGCATAGCAGAGGCCAGCTCAATCTGGGAGGGCAGCAACTGAGAGGTAGTTTGTGTCACTGCTGTGGGTCTAACCAACGTCCCAGCCGGTGTTACTGGGGAAACTTCGTGCTGCTGGACCAGCAAATCACCGTTGCTTGAGTCGTCATCTAGTAAGGGTGGTTCGTCAACAGGGGTTGAATTAAAAGTTAAGCCCTCACCTGGGGAGTCTCCCAGGACCACTGCCTTCAACATGGTACGATTCACTCGCCTGACTTTGAACTGCTCATCAACAGATGCGATGGTATAAACTGATCCTCTCTCATGACCTTGAACAACACAGAACTCCACAAGTCTCGAATTTTGTGCCATCCTCTTGCACTGAAATCACGCAGCAGTAACAATTGGCCCTCTTCCAGCAGCACATCTCGCATGGTCGTAATTCCTCTTATGGTGCTCCAATGCAGTTTTCAGCCACTCCCGGGCTCTGAGCCTGGTGCTCTTGAATCCACACATGAACACGTCCCCCAACAAGATGCTTCACTCTACCGAGCAGGAAACCAGTTGGTAACCTGGGCACTTGACCAAACATCAGGAAAAAAGGTGACTCCCCTGTAGCCTGATGGGGAGTATAGTGTTGTAACAGTAGAGTACTTGCAGTAAGCAGGACTCCAGTCTCTCTTCAGGGACACAGTCAACGTTCGCAACTAGTTGTGAAGGGTTCTGTTGACGCGTTCACATTGACCATTGCCGGTGTTGTAGCCCTACTGGTTTTCAAACTAACTGGTTGACATATGTGCACGTGTTGTGCGCAGCAGCTGCGGACTGCCTCTGTCCGTAGATTCGTCACACATTCCTGGCGAGTTTCAAGTTGCATCTTTAATCTACTGCAGCAATCATGATTGTATAAGTGAGCACTACATTACAGCCACATACGGAAAAAGAAATTAAAGAAAATTTTACAAAATTGCATATAGCTGGATTCAAACTCACCTGCACAGAAGGTAACAACCAAGGTCTCCACATTGTCTGTGAGCTAACCAAGCAATCACAGATGAGTAACTTCCAGTCACGTATTGATCAAGCATGTCATCATCTAGGTAACACTTTGTTTGGGCTGATCTAAAACAACTGGTTACCTTGAGCGATCTGGCCAAATACCCAAACATGTTTATCAAGGGGTTTCAGTCGAGGCTGCAGCAATAGCCTATTAACCACCACATTACACCCCTCTACGAGATTACACATTATGACAAAGGAACAACGTTACTTGTAAACAGTGACGATCTAACTCCGACAATACTGTCAAACTAGGCTAAGTTAAATAATTGTCAACACTGAGCCGCAGGAAATGCAGAATAAGTGGTAATATTCTGCTCACAACACAGCAGACTACCAGAGGCATGGACTTCATGATTCACAGTCATCATCAAACACAAAAAGTAAATGTTCCCAAGAATCGAAAATGATAAATTGGAATTTGCTCATTGTTCCATTTGTGTTATCAAGAAAATGATTTGTATCTTGCACTAATCTTGCACTTGATACGTGCAGTATTCTAAATACACATAGGCTAACAATCCACTTGCCTATTAGTTGTTTCTGTTGGCTGTATAAATAACAAATCGTTGTACTTGTCCAATTTGAGATTCCCTATTGATTATGAAAACAACAAATAATAAACTGAATAATTAAATCTTATTGTGAAGCATTTTGGTCGTTTTTATAAAGTTCTAAGACCTAGTCTAGTCAATAAGCAATTAAGCTAATCACCAATCTGGCTGAGTATAAAAGAAGAATGAAGCAGGTGATGGGTCTTTTGCTCACGTATAGTGCTTAGCAAGTGATTGAAGAGTGATGGATCCTGGAGAAAGTGAAGGAACTCATTGACTTTAAACTGAGAGAGGTACAGTATACCCTCCAAACTCAACAAAAAAATCAACGTTACGTCCTGAAACGAAGGGCAGAGAGCTACCAATTAATAAGTAGGCTAAGGCAAACCACACAACAGCACTGAATTTATTAAGTTGTTGAATTTTAATATTTCATTTAAAGTGTTTATGCAATGTAATCATTAGATGGGGAACTGTATTACCAGTGCCACCAATCGCTCGATGAGCAGCAGAATCACCTTGCAAAAATAGTTTGCACACCAGAGGATGCTAACAGCATTTTTGTGGAGTTCCATGACAGTGCAATTGGAGTCACTGTGGAGTCGACAAGACCATGCATGCGATCATTCAACTGCTTTTACTGGCCTGGTATGAAAGCAGACATCACAAAATGGGTGAGTCGATTCTAGGTCTATATGTCTGTGGCGATTATGAAATATTTTCATATTTCACATCTTGAGTGTTTTACTTTGTAAGGGTGCCCAGTGTGATAGATGCCAAAAAACGAAGGCCTCCATAAAGGGAAAAACTGAAAATAAACCCATAGAGTTAGCCTAAATGTTCTCATGTAATTTAACATGTAGCTCAACATGGAGGTCTTATTGATGTTTGCTTTGCATTTAAGGTATCCCCTTAAAAGCAAGAGGGCTGAAGAAGTGGCTGATTGCATTATGGACTTTTACCAGCATGGTGCACCAAAACGTACACTCACTTACCGGGGAAAAGAATTCGTCAACAAAGTAAGTTGAATTCTGAGACATGTAAAATTGTATGTTTTTCCCAGTATGGCTGGCATTCTGGCATTACAGAACAATGTATGTTGTTCATTTTATTTCCAATGCACGTTTTAGATCAACCTGGACTTGTGTGCCAAGCACCACCAGAAGCCTTTGTGCACCCTACCACCCCCAAACAAATGGTTTGGTGGAAAAGCTAAATGGCACAATTCAAGGGTTTATAGAATTCTATCTAGCTATCTATCTAATCATCTCATATTGTGTATGTCTATCCAGAGAATGTCTGTTCTTTTTGCCAATTTCAGGACTTTGAAGAAAATGGTCAAAGACTACCCTAGCAACTGGGACAGTTATCTTAGACCCACAGTGTTTGGACTATGCCCAAAAAAACAAATTACAATCAAATATTCCCCATATTTTCTTCTATATGGAAGGGAGGCCCGTTACCCATCTGAAATTCCAGACCCAACTGCATCAACTTCTGTCGCCCCAGAAGGCTGTAAGTATACAGTAGGGCCAAAATGTATTTAGTCAGCCACTAATTGTGCAAGTTCTCCTACTTAGAAAGATGAGAGAGGTCTGTAATTTTCATCATAGGTACACTTCAACCATGAGAGACAAAATGAGAAAAAAAAATCCAGGAAATCACATTGTAGAATTTTTAAAGAATGTATTTGTAAATTATGGTGGAAAATAAGTGTTTGGTCATCCACAAACAAGCAAGATTTCTGGTTCTCACAGACCTGTAACTTCTTTTTAAGAAGCTCTTCTGTTACCTTTATTAATGGCACCTGTTTGAACTCGTTATCTGTATAAAAGACACTTGTCCACAGCCTCAAACAGTCAGACTCCAAACTCAACCATGGCCAAGACCAAAGAGTTGTCGAAGGACACCAGGAAGAAAATTGTAGACCTGTACCAGGCTGGGAAGAGTGAATCTACAATAGGCAAGCAGGTTGGTGTGAATAAATCAACTGTGGGAGCAACTGTAAGAAAATGGAAGACATATAAGACCATTGATAATCTCCCTCGATCTGAGGCTCCACGCAAGATCTCATCCCGTGAGGTCAAAATGATCATGAGAACGGTGAGCACAAATCCCAGAACTACACTGAGGGACCTGATGAATCTGATGAAACCTGCAGAGAGCTGAGACCAAAGTACCAAAGGCTACCATCAGTAACACACTACGCAGAGAGGGACTCAAATCCTGCACTGCCAGGCGTGTCCTCCTGCTTAAGCCAGTACATGTCCAGGCCCGTCTGAAGTTTGCCAGAGAGCATATGGATGATCCAGAAGAGGACTGGGAGAATATCATGTGGTTAGATGAAACCAAAATAGAACTTTTTGGTAAAAACTTAACTCGTCGTGTTTGGAGGAAAAAGCATGCAGAGTTGCATCCCAAGAACACCAAACCTACTGTGAAGCATGGGGGAGGAAACATCATGCTTTGGGGACAGGAAAACTGATCCGTGTTAGGGGAAGAATGAACAGGGCCATGTATCGTGAGATTTTAAGCCAGAACCTCCTTCCATCAGTGAGAGCCTTGAAGATGGAACGTGGCTGGGTCTTCCAGCATGACAATGATCTCAAATACACCGCTCGGGCAACGAAGGAGTGGCTCTGTAAAAAGCATTTCAAGGTCCTGGAGTGGCCTAGCCAGTGTCCAGACCTCAACCCCATAGAAAATTTGTGGAGGGAGTTGAAAGTCTGTGTTGCCCAAAACATCACTGCTCTAGAGGAGATCTGCATGGAGGAATGGGCCAAAAAACCATAATACCAAAATACCAGTAACAGTGTGTGCAAACCTGGTGAAGACTTACAGGAAACGTTTGACCTCTGTCATTGCCAACAAAGGTTATGTTACAAAGAACTGAGTTGTGTTATTGACCAAAGACTTATTTTCCACCATAATTTACAAATTAATTAATTATTTTAAAATCCTACAAAGTGATTTCCAGGATATTTTTTTTTCTCATTTTGTCACTCATAGTTGAAGTGTACCTATGATGAAATTTACCTCTCTCATCTAAGTAGGATCAGTGCAATCAGTGGCTGACTAAATACTTTTTGGCCCCACTGTAGATGTCAATACAATTTCATTTTAGTGACAACATAATGACAGACATCTACATGCAAGAGTCCATGTCTCAGCCCTGATAAACAACTCTATCTACTAAATATGAAATATGGTCAGGGAAACGTCATGGTGTGCTGTGGAACAAAGTTGGCCCATACAAGATATTTGCCAGGGACCTGCAAAGTCTGGCCCCCAGAAGGGTGTTAGAGAGTGAGGTAAATGCATGCATTAAGTCTTTTCATTCACATGCTTAGATATACTTAATGACAAAAATGTAGCTCCACAATTCTCACTAAGGTTTTGAACGGCTACATAAATACAGTCATTGTGAGGTTACAAAAGATAACTAAGAGGGAGGTTTACCTTATTGACTCCTTTGAAATGACTGCAATGTGGCGAGGATCATTCAGGGGATTAAAAAAGGTGACTATTTTTATATCTCTTCATAAGGTATACAATATATACAGGTTTTAATTCATTATCTGCATATATTTTCAGATGGACCAATGGCCTACGATGTCCTCATAGGACCAGTATGTGACCAACGGCACTGGACACTTGTGGTAAGAATTTACTCAATGTACTCAACTACTTAATTAATGTGATAATTCATCCTCTTTACATGACTTCACATTTATTGTTCTTTATCCAAAGGAGAAGCGGACACTATACATTGACCCTTTCGGTGAAACCCCAGACCACATAAGCCAGTGTAAGTAAATGACAAGGAAAGTTAAACATCAGTAGTAAATGGTAGTAGCTAACATCATACAATATTCTTGGTTACAAATGGTAACAATATTTTGCTATTCTACAGAGCTTTCATGAGAAATAGAAACATACATATTTCAAGGTGGACTTGCGATATATGAAGCCATCCATGTCAACAAGACTCAACATCGTGTGGGGCATTTGTCTGCAAGGTATAAGTGCAACTAACCTTTTTCTTGAATACAGCTATGGTTGTAGGATTACTGGTTGTAATGTTTTGTGTAGATTGCAGCATTCGACAAATCGACAAATGTAAAAATGTGGAAATACATAAATAAATAATTTCATAAATATAGAAATAAATGTAGAAATACAGAAATAAACACAAATAGCCTTTTTCATTACATATATATATATATATTATTTAATTTATTTATGTATTTAATTATTTATTTCTGCATTTATACATATGTCATTTTCTGTCCCTCATAGTGGTGAACCATAGGCTTTGAATGCTTACGACTATTGCTCTTTCGGACATTCACCCAGACACCCCGTTTCTTGGCTGCTCAGGAGAAGCCTGGGGACGGCTACCGGCTACATCCTGAAGGCATGCTTGAAGTTTAGCTAAGTGATTGGTTTCTTCTGGCTTCATCAACAGCAGAACTCATTCAGTTCATTGTCCAGATGCAAGTTGTTAATGAAGTTGGGGGCTTAAGGATCTGTCTTTGCCTTCCAGACAGAAGCAGTCGTTGGCTGAGAAGTGGTGTCTCCCACATTAACATTCTGTAATATGTATTGCAAAACAGTGTCTAACACTTATTAGTAGTGTAAAAATGCATGTTGACAGTTGAAGTTGTTCAGCCAGCTTTGAAAGTAGCTAACTTTCTGAAACAAGGTACTCCATAGCTTCTGTAGTGATCACAATGTATGTCTGATGATGTCTGGTTGAACATTCTCTGTATCTGAGGAGTTCATGGCTGAGATTTTCTTGGTTAAAGTCACAGAGGACAATAACAAGGGAGAGCAATGTTGTCACCTCCACACACAGTTCCTGGTTGGCGAGCATGTACTGTGTCCTGCACAACACAGAGGCAGCCATCTGTGGCGCCATCTTGATCTTCTTCTTGATAAACTGTTATGTGAACTCAAGAATTTCAGCAGCTTGGTTGAATTTTGCATATACTTGCCCTTCTGTTAGTAGTCAGGGGTTGGGGTCATGTTTTATAACTTATTACTGTAAATTGAAATTGTAAGGACCCAGTAGTAGACCGACTGGAAAAAAAATTTGATTGTTCAACATATTGTAACCAAAACTATAAGCATTACTGCTATGACATGAGGCAAGATCAGACATTTCAAAAGTTTGCTATACATTTTTGGACTTTGCCAGGTTTATTATGCATGTCTAAGTATATACAAAGTTGAACAGTGTCACTGCTGCCGTTAGTCAAGGGGGTAAGCCACAGTTAAAACAGTGAAATCAACCAAAGCCTGCACGGAGGGTTCCATGTAGGCCCAAAAGTGACGTCAAAACTCTGTGACATCCCGTCGCACATGAAAGATGCAACCGCATTGCTTGGATTATAAACATACCTGCTCATGTTACTGAGGAGATATTGGACATACATCACAATTAGTGGTGGTCCATTGATTTACGTTAAAATATAGGCTAATCTATATCTCCTCTGAGCCAATTTATAACAACTATTCAGCCATTAGTGAAGCAACTTTGGTGTAAGGCAGGTGAGCCTTGTAGGTGGGCTGATTAAACAGTGACGATCCAAGTCCGACAAACATACTGAAACTTTTTGTTGCCACAGCTATGCAGCTACCAGAATTGCGGCGTTTCTGCCGTTGCTTTACGTCCTTTAACCACAGTTATGCTGTGCGATCATGCGCAGGAGACACTGATGGCAACAAGAAATAGCCCTGTGGTAGTATTTTATTGGTCCAAAACTGGCTTCACTGCTCTCCATTCAGCTCACCAGGGTGACTTCATCCAGGAACACACGGTCTATGCCATCAGTAAACCATGCCATTCTTGCACAAGGTGAAATGCTGCCCCCTGTTTGCTTGAAGCGTGTTACCAGGCATTAAACTTTGTACCATTAACACCTCTTAACCTTTTTCAGATATCTATCTTCTAATCCATCTAAAATTTCCAAACTAAATCTGATTCAGTAACTGCAAGAAGACTAATGAAACTGTCAGAGATCCTTTTAATGACCAGGAATGCGATTACCAATCTAAGACTTTCCAAACATTTTCCAAACTGAATCCAAAGAAAAACAGACACATGAACAAACTACGCAGTAATCAGTGACAACATGCAGTGCATGAAATGACACTAGATGTAAAATGTTTAAAGACATGATGACCAAATACTGTTGAAATGAACACCTGACAGCTCATCTATCCACAGAGGGTGGACACAATAATATGAACCCCTGAACAGTTTGTTATAGCCTTGGATAGATGTGGGTGTCCTGACTGTATGATATTGGAAGGTGTTCATGTTTATTTGTCCTCTCAGGTACATGTACCTGTGTAACTTGCTCTACTTGGTGGTATGCAAAGCCTGGTGCCTGATGAGGTTGCTGAGAAACGAGAAGTTCTTGCCACACTTGGAGCAGTGGAACCTCTTCTCCCCAGTGTGGACGCTCTGGTGGACCTTCAGGTTGGTGGAGGTGGAGAACTGCTTCCCGCAGTGGGGGCAGGGGAATGGCCTCTCCCCTGTGTGAACCATCTGGTGCCGTTTAAGGCTGCAGACCTGGCCAAAGCTCTTCCCGCATTGGACGCACTGGTATGGTTTCTCCCCCGTGTGGACGCGCTCATGGATGCGGAGCTGGCACTGGTGGGCATAGCGCCTGGAACAGAAGGTGCAAGCGTAGGGGAGGCACGGTGACTGCTGCTGGGACTGTGCTGTCGCAGACTCTTGGTTCTGACTGCTGCATGCCTGATAAAGGTGGTTTTGACCAGAGAAGTGGGCGCCGTCCATCTGTCGAACTTCAGACCAAGAATGCTGAGTTTGCTGTTGCTGGGAGTCCACTGTATCCATGGCAACAGGGGTTTTAAAGGTAGAAATGTGATTGTAGGGTTCATTACCTTCAAACACCTCCTCGCTGGCTGGCTCTCTGACCTGACTACACAGCACTGGCTGATACTGTGACCTCACACCACTGTTGCCCTGACCTATGAGAGGTGTCACGTCCTTAGCCTCATCATCCTCGCCTCGTTCAGATGACAATACCCCACCGCTGCTGGCTTCCGTTGCATGGGGAAGTGAGTTGATCACAATGACATCAAGCTCAGACACTGGGCTTGCCTGGTCCATATCACACTGAGGCCTTTTAGAAACAGTGGGGCAACTACAGGCAGGGATTGTCCTTATTTGGCTAAAAGATGAGTTTCCTGCTATGGTTTCTGATGTGTATGTGGAACAAGAAGGACGCTTTGTATCTTCAGTCTTGCTGCTCTCCTGCCATTCCAGCAGCATTTGGAAGGGACTGCGTTTCTCTGAGATGCCACCTGAACCCACAGCAAAGAAAATAGAATTAGAAAAAAGTTGCTGTATTCTCATTACACATAGTGCACAAGGTTTTACAAATATACTGTCCCACCAGCTTCAAAGTGCATGCAAGCATGTTTCCGCTTAATAAATAGAATACTGTGTATTCTTGACATCCCTGCCGAGCAGCTGTGAGAGTTACTCTACTAAAAATGCTGGAAAACATCGGATTCATAAAAACTGGTGGTATAAAATCAAACTACATGGACATTTTGAATAGATAATTTCTTGCATTACTGTGACAACAGTTCTTGCTAACAACTGTATTACCACATAACACAAATGTTAATGGAAAAATGTTTCTGGAGATGACCTTCGTATAAATGGGTTGCAGTCTTTGCAGACTTGTTGGAAATGTTAGTAGAAGAGATAAAACTTAGAGGACAGGTCTGGTGATTTTTATCTCACGGTCATCAAATCTCAGACTCAAACCAGCAGTGAATGTAGTCCTGTGAGCCTGATGTCTCCTCTTCTTCTGAGCCACAGAAACAATTAAACCCATCAGTGAGCCTCACAGCAGCACTGGGTGACATGTTCCAAAATGAACACACACTGTAGCACCAGTGGGCAAGGAAGAGTTTGCAGCAGTGAGGTATTTACTCTTTTTCTTACTCTTGTTGTGCTATCACCTTGCACTTTTACTGACCATTCTACTAGAATCTGAAGGCCGGCTGAGCGAGCTCAAACAACTGGGTGTGTGTCCCACCCACTGAAACCAACCTTTGTCTTGGTAATCTGGCGGGCGATCTCAGCTGGGTGTAATCAGTCTGAATGCGCCACACCTGTATGCAATTAGACTCACACTACTTAACTGCAACCTATTACTGAAGCGTCTGCTCCTTGTGTGAAGACCTACTTGGGTAAAGACCAGCGAGTCTTCCTGTGCGAGTCCACCGAGCAAGGCCACCCACAAGAGCAGCGTCTTTCCTTTTCGTAAGCACTTCTACTCACCTAAAGCTGTTGGCTACAACTGCACTCAGGCCATGTGTTACCATACTATTCCTCTTGTCTCCAAGAGGTATCGTGTCTCCAGGCACAGAAATAAGGCACTCCTCAAGCCTTTAAAACAGACACTGCCCACATCTGTTTACTTCCCTGTTGGATCATGGAACTGCCAGTCTGCAGTTAACAAAGCTGACTTTATCACTGCTTATGCTAACACATTATCTCTTGGGATACTGGCTCTCACTGAGACCTGGATCAAACCAGAAAACACCGCTACCCCTGCTGCCTTGTCCACCAATTACTCTTTCACCTACACCCCCTGACCATCTGGGAGGGGGGGTGGGACGGGGCTCTTAATTTCCAACAAATGGAAATTCACACAGCTGCTACCCCCCGATTCAATATGCCTCCTTCGAATACCATGCTGTCTTGGTGTCCGCTCTGGTTAAGGTCTCTGATTGTCATATACCATCCACCAGGACAAATGGGTAACTTTGTGGAGGAGCTAGACACACTGCTGTCTTCAATACCAGAGCATGACTGTCCCCTACTCGTCCTTGGCGACATGAACATTCACTTAGACAATTCAAACTCAGCAGACTTTCTGTCTCTGATTCAGTCCTTTGATCTAACCCGGGTTCTCAGCCCCCCGACCCACAAAGCTGGCAAGGTGCTTGATCTTGTTCTTGTACGAAATTGTGCCACAGAGTGCCTGTCAGACCTCTACATGTGTCAGACCACTATTTCATTCAGTTCACGGTATCCCTACAGGAAAAGCCCATTGGTCCAACACCGTTGGTCTCACACCGGCGCAACCTCCGCAACCTGTCTGCCGCTAACTTTGCCTCAGTGGTAGCTTCTGCTCTACCTTCCCTGAGCACTTTTTCCTCACTTGAGGTCAAAGATGCCACACAATCTCTGTGCTCTACACTAAGCTCGTGCCTAGATAGCCTGTGTCCTCTATCCACCAAGCCTGCTCGCCCAAACCAGTCCCACCCATGGCTAACGGATACCATCCGGGGGCTACGTACTGATCTCAGAGCTGCTGAAAGAAAATGGCGAAAAACCAAAGACCCTACTGACCTTAAGGGCTACCAATTACTCCTATCCTCCTTCTCGACAAGCATCAGTGCTGCCAAAACTGCGTTCTATAACAACAGAATTAGCAGTGCCACTGACTCAAGGAAATTATTTTCCACTTTTAAAGCTCTATTAAATCCGCCTCCCCCTCCACCACCCACAAACTTGTCTGCTGATATCTTTGCTGCCTTCTTCACAGGCAAAGTGGAGGCTATAACTAGCCAATTATCTGAAACATTCAAACTCAACCAATGTAGCAGTCCTACTACATCTTTTCCTCTGCCCTCCCAGGTCAGTGGTTCTTCGCTCTCCTCGTTTACTCCTCTCTCAGAGAGTGAAGTATCAGAACTCTTGACTCGTGAGTCAGTCCAACTACATGCCCACTGGACTCAATTCCCACAAATCTCCTCCAAGCCATATCTCCTACTGTGGTCCCGGCAATCACTCACGTGATAAACACTTCTCTGGCTTCAGGAACCTTCCCGACCACCTTCAAAAGGGCTCAGGTTACACCCTTGCTCAAAAAGTCCTCACTTGACCCTACTCAAGTTGAGAACTATCGACCAGTGTCTCTTCTACCATTTTTATCCAAAACTCTTGAACGGGCGGTTTTCAAACAGGTCTCAGAATTCCTCTCACAGAATGACCTCCTAGATCCATATCAGTCTGGCTTTAAGAGTGCCCACTCTACTGAAACGGCTCTTCTGTCTATAACAGAAGCCCTAAGGTCAGCGAAAGCTGCAGCCCAATCCTCGGTTCTCATCCTGCTTGACCTATCAGCTGCCTTTGATACAGTCAACCACGCAATCCTGCTATCCGCACTCTCAGCAATGGGCATCTCGAGTAAAGCACTCCTGTGGTTCGAATCCTACCTTTCTGGGCGCTCCTACAATGTCTTGTGGCAAGGACAATTATCCTCTTCCCACTGCCTCTCCACAGGCGTGCCCCAAGGCTCAGTGCTAGGGCCCCTTCTCTTCTCAATTTACACCACCTCACTGGGGCCGATCATTCGCTCACACGGCTTCTCTTACCACTGCTACGCAGATGATATGCAACTCTATCTATCCTTCCCGCCAGACGATCCCACTGTCTCGGCGCGGATTACAGACTGTCTCTCGGACATATCTACATGGACGAAGGCCTGCCACCTTCAACTAAACCTCTCCGAGACTGAACTCTTGGTCATTCCAGCCAACCAATCCATTTACCATAACATCAAACTACAAATTGACTCCTCAACTATCACTCAAACCAAGGTGGTGAGAAACTTGGGTGTCTTGATTGATGATCAACTGTCATTTTCAGACCATGTCGCTGCTGTCTCTAAGTCATGCCGCTTTGCTTTATACATCATAAGGAAAATCAGGCCCTACCTCACTCAGTATGCCACCCAGCTTCTGGTACAGGCCATGGTTATCTCTCGCCTCTTGCCCTATTGCAACGCCCTCCTAGCAGGTCTTCCAGCTTGTGCCGTGAAACCCTTACAAATGGTTCAGAATGCAGCAGCGCGTCTGGTTTTTGATCAGCCCAAAAGGACTCATGTCACTCCATTGCTCAGTGATCTCCACTGGCTTCCCGTGGCCTCCAGAATCAAATTCAAGTCACTAATGCTTGCATACAGAGTGACCACCGGGTCTGCACCCATCTACCTAAACTCCATTATACAAACCTACGTTCCTTCTCGGCCTCTACGCTCCTCCAACGAACGGCGCCTGGCTCTGCCAGCCCTTCACACAAAGCGATCCCAGTCCCGGCTGTTCTCATCTGTGACACCACGATGGTGGAACGAGCTACCACACGCCATCAGAGCAGGGGCGTCCCTCTCTAACTTCAAGAAGCTCTTGAAAACTCATCTCTTCCGAGAACACTTCCTCTTATAACACCTCTAACTAACTAACCTCTAACATGCACTTCCTGTGCTCTTCTTCTTCTATCCCTACAATTATCTTGTATTGACTGCACTTTTTTGTTCTGATTGCACTTTCTGTTAACTCTTACTTCCTTCCCTAGGTATTTTCCCATTGATGTGATATGTGCTATGAGCTCTTACTAGGATTTATTGCTGCTCTTACTAGTATGTATTGTCAGTTGTAGATTTGTATTTGATGCTCTGTTGATACTTGTAAGTTGTTCCTCAAATGTAAGTCGCTTTGGATAAAAGCGTCTGCCAAATGAGTAAATGTAAATGTAGTTTACTCTCACTCAGTCTCACACACATTGTCCTGCTTCCCCAAATACTCCACATGTGGATTCATCCCACCGCTGAAAACAAATGCAACCCCAACAAATGCACTATTTCCTTCTGTTTGTTTGGGAGAAACTACAGTGAGCAGTAGTGCCTTTTTAAACATCAAACTATATATTTACATATAAACTCTTCAATAGTAACCAGTGAGCTTAGACATGAGAGCTACAGACAGGAATTCAGACAGTATCGAGAGACGTGTCGTTGGTTTGAGTCTTTTACTGGGATTTATTGACAATGAGAAAATTCTTTTAAAGAAATGGATTGTTTTATCACCAGCCTACTGTTTTTTGATATAAAGCACCACAGAACAGCTGAGGAGGTAAACATGGACGTGCACTGGACAGTTTGGTGATGATTCAACTTTAGCCAAAATAAAGCAGCGTCACCAGTGAGCACATGAAGTTGCTTGCTGCGTGTTGAAATGGTTGAATGGTATTCCCATGACAGGAAACGAAGTGACAGATGAAAAGACTGATACCTTGCACTTCATCCATCTTTTCCTCCTTGCTCTGAGGGCTGCTCATGTTTCTCAGACATCCATGGCCCTGGAAAGAGGAGGGAGGTGTTATTTCAAGTAGGAGCCACTGAGTTAATGTTTTTGTGCTACATATATTCAAATAATTTCCTGGACATCAGTTTTCCACTTTGTATAAATCTTCCTTTCAATTGCAGCAGAGAAGCACATCCCACAACTGCTTCCACTGTGAAATGACACCATATAAACTCAATATGATTTATTGGCATATGTAAACTACACTATCGGACGGATTTACTAACATGCCAAATAAAGAGTACTAAATTGAGTGTGCATTCTAAAATATTGCATGTGCAATTGTGGTAACTGTATGGGTGATCAACTAAGAATTATTGCATAGATGACAACAGGAGCAAACACAATTTAACAGAGTTTTAAAGGTTTCCGCCATGGAGAGTCAGGAGGGAAAGCAGCCACCGCATAAAAACCTTGGTTTATTTCGTTTAGTGCATCCCGAGTATTTGGAAATCGTTATGTACCTGCCCATCCTGCTAAGATTGCACTATTTGGGACAGCACACCTGGAAAACTGCTTTGGGAAACCCCAGCAGGAACAGCTACAGTATGCTGTAATGACCCAGACGTGAGGACATGGCAAGCCTTAAAAGCAATTTTATGTTGAACTTGCATGGAAATGCTTTTAGGCTTGTTTGATCATGTTGCATGTAGTAAATAAATGCATTTGCATGTTACCCTCCTATTACTTTGCACAATAAACACCCTAAATTGCAGATTTACTGCAGAATCCACACAGTGAAAGCACACATCAACTGCTCACATGCAGTATACAGTATCAACCCCATTGTGATCATACTTTCTTAATATGAGCAAAATAAAAAAGCATTTCTCATTAGAAAACAAAACATGTGATGGTATGATGAGAAAAGATCTCACATGTCATTAAAACAGCTATGAATTAGATGGAAAGCACAAAAATATGAAAACAAAGCCAAACAGCTGATTTCATTATTCTCACAGAAGCAATCTCAAAATATACACAACCAATGACTACCTTTGTTGCGCGTATATATATATATATATATATATATATAAATGCTTTATACTTTAATATAATAATAGCCCGGGGCTTTTATCTGCTAAAATCACTGAATTGACCCTGCCTTTGTTTTGGACAGGCGTCCATATGGGACAGACCTTTATTTTTTTGCACAAAACTGAAACTACTATGAAACAGTTTATTTCAAACTGAATGTATTTGATGTTATTCGCTAATTTTTACACATCATTCATTTGATCTAGCTCCAACAGGTGGCTTATGCGCTTTTATTTTGAAGGCAGCAACCTAAACAGTGATATTGTGGAGAATCTAACCGATCTAAGGATGTTCAGCATCTCCATATTGACCTATTGATCATACATTTAAACATTGATATTTGTATTAACGATCTAAGCAGCTTAGAAGCAGCTAAAGCAGCGACCCTGTGGGGTTTAAGAGTTTTTATACTTCCAAAAACTTCTAGGAAGACCAGGTGTTTATTTGTCAAAATGTGTTCCCACACCAGGCCAGTAAAGGAGGTAGGTGGCTATTTGGGACTCAGCTATTAATTGAAGTTAATTTAATCAATTAATTGAATTTTTTTATTTGGGTTGCCTGCCTTTACATGCACATTAGGGTTAATGACATCCTGTTATTAATCTGAGTTTAATATGGGGTTGGTCCACCCTTTGCAGCTATAATATCTTCAACTCTTCTGGGAAGGCTGTCCACAAGGTTTAGGAGAGAGTTCATAGGAATTTTTGTGAGGTCCAGCACAGAATTTGGACTCGGAGTCTCCACTCTAATCCATCCCAAAGGGGTTCTAGGTCAGGTCAGGACTCTGTGCATGCCAGTCAAGTTCTCCACACCAAACTCGCGTCTTTATGGACCTTGCTTTGTGCACTGATGCGCAGGCATGTTGGAAAAGGTGGAGAGCCGCGATTTCCTATCAGGGGATGCGGAGGGGGTGCTGCCAGCGACAGAAAGGCCTTCGCGTGAGTTGAAAATGTTCAACTAAAGCAAGAAACGTTGCATGATGCTGAGTCGCGATAGCCTATAAGCGCTGAGATTATCCAGACATTACCGATGGCTTCAGAGCGTTGTGTGGACAGAGCTGGGAGCAGCGCTGCAGCTTTTGGACAAATAAACACCTGTAGTCGGTCTGGATTCTGCTCTGACAACTATGCTGTTTACTTGTGGGAGGAGCTCAGAGTTAACTGGGATCACAACATTGATTCATCTTCTCGAGCGTCTCAGCAGCTAGCTGCCGTGCATATCTGGTTCCACTGTTGTTGTTAGCTTCGGTGGGCACCCAGAGCTCTGTTGGACTACTACTTCATATTTATATAAAAAACAGACAAACTGGACATTAAAGAAAGCGAGGAAGTTGAACTACCTGTTGAGTTCAGAAAATATATGTCTGTCACTTTATTCCAGCTATCATTGTACTCTACTGTGAACAAGTTAGCATAACAGAGGCCTGATCGTTGTCATGTGGCTAGTGGTGGGCCGTTATCGGCGTTAACGTGCTGCGTTAACGTGAGACTCTTATCGGGCGATAAAAAAAATATCGCCGTTAATCTATTCTCAAAGTTGGGTTGGGAGCTGGGTCTATACTACGCAAGCTTGATATCTTAGCGCAGATGTATACCTAGCCAAATTGCACTGTAGGGTGCAAGAACAAGTCTTCAAACCTGTGTTTATGCCTACTGTGAAATTACCACATCAAACGTGACATGCTAACATGGATGCAGCTGTTGCTGCGTTCCATTTACGGAGGTCGGAGCTGGGAATGACGTCACACCTGAGTTGACGGCGTTACAGTTACAACCTCGCCCGGCCAGCTGTTTGTTTACAACTAGCCAGGTTAGTTATTGATACGCCGGTTGATTAAAAAACACATTGTGCGGTATTTACTGGTATTTACTCACACTAACTGTAGCAACACGTCCACAGACAGCTGTTGGACAGCACTTTGTGTACAAAGATTTATATGAGTCACAAGTACACAGAAGTGCTAATAAACAGTATAAACTACAGCTTTCAGAACTGTTGATACCCCGACAGCCATCTTATTGAACATGATTTATTTTCATTACCAATTATCATAGTAGAACAGCTTTCTCAAGCAGTTTGTAGTCTTGAAACCCGTTTGCACACATATTCTGAATGCCTTTGGCAGAATTCAAATGAGCCATTTTAATCTAGATTAATTTCAAGATTATAGTGAGATTAATCTAGATTAAAAAAATTAATCTATGCCCAGTGTCCACCACTACATGTGGTCTTACTGACAGACCTGACACAGCATGAATTCATATGTTTAACAAATCTGCATCATGTT
Source organism: Lepomis macrochirus (assembly GCA_024633595.2). Taxonomy (NCBI): domain Eukaryota; kingdom Metazoa; phylum Chordata; class Actinopteri; order Centrarchiformes; family Centrarchidae; genus Lepomis; species Lepomis macrochirus. The sequence goes on along the minus strand of JALXJV020000032.1, from coordinate 215,993 downwards.
GTAGTTATTTCTGCCTCAGTTTTAATCACATTTATTGCTATTAAATCACAGCAAAATGCTTACTGTACATACAGCTGTGGTTATGGCGAAGTTGTGTTTATTCGCATTACCGCGTTGTGTGTGAACACTTGGCAGTTGTCCAGCGATAAACCACTGCAAGGAAAGCGTTGCGAGGATCAAATTCATGTTTGCTCTGAATGCAACATTACCCTGAAAAACAACCCCACGCCATAATCCCCCCACCACCAAACTTTACACTTGGCACAATGTAATCAGTGAAGTACCATTCTCCACACTCGTCCATCGAATTGCAAGACAGAGAAGCGTGATTCTTCAATCCAGAGAACACATCTACACTGCTCTGGTGCCCAGTGGCGACGTGCTTTACACCACTGTATCTGACACTTGCATTGCACTTGGTGATGTAAGGCTTGGATACAGCTGCTCGGCCATGAAAACGCATTCCATGAAGCTCTCTACGCACTGTTCTTGAGCTAATCTGAAGGCCAAACGACGTTTGCAGGTCTGTAGCTCAGCATGCGCTGATCCCACTTTCTGATTTTATATGGCCTTCCACTTTGTGGCTGAGTTTCTGTTGCTCTCAATCGCTTCCACTATAATTAGTTATAATAGCACAGTTGACCGTGGAATATTTAGTAGTGACGAATTATACAAATGGACTTATTGTGCAAGTTGAAAACTATCACGGTACCACGCTTGAATTCATTCTTGCACAAATGTTTGTAGAAACAGTCTGCATGCTTAGGTGCTTGATTTTATACACCTGTGGCCATGGAAGTGATTGAAATATCTGAATTCAATGGTTTGGAGGGATGTCCTAAAACTTTTGCCATTACATTTTCCATTTATTTATTAGGGGTGACCCAGAATAGTTGGAGTCTATGCTTTGATAGAAGGAGCCTGATTCGACTGCTAATCTCACCTTCAAAACTTCACAGAGGCGTTGAAATGCCATTTTGGCTATCTAGGGGTGTTCAATGTCTGATTTTACATAGAACTACCAGTTTTCTCCCAATATGTTAATATACAGCCTATTATGATATAATTATTAAAATATAATGCTGTAAATAAAAATGTGAAAAGAAAGAAACATTTAAGGAATCTTTTTAAAGCGCCTGAATAAATCCAAAATTGTAACCCTACTCTTAAGGGAAGGTGGTCAGTGTGCATGTGTGGGTGCAGCGTCTGTGTGTACAATAGCAAGACTAGACAATTCTGATTCAACTATGTAAATTATTAGTCTGTGTGTTTATGTGTGTATATATACATACACACTCTCACACATGCAAGTAAAGCATGCTGGATCTGAGCTAGCATTAATGGTAATGATGTTCAGTTATTAATGAATTACTTTTATTGTCTTTTAGCTAATATGCGTACACTCAAGAACTGATTTCACAAAATATATCTCAATTAAATGACATCATGGAAGGAAGTGAAGTCATGTCTGTACAGCCAGTTCAGTACAGTCTCAGTTCCGTCACATTATGATTCATCTGCTCTGTCCTGTTTCTAATGAAACATGGAGGGCTCTGAAAATAAGCCTTAGGATTAAAAAATAGTTAGGACTGTAAAAAAAAAACATTCAGTGCTGGATCTTCTGGTGCCTCTTGAGGTTGCTTGGATGGGAGAAGCGGCGGCTGCAGATGGAGCAGCTGAAGGGCCTCTCTCCAGTGTGCACGTTGCGATGGATGTCCAGCTGGCTCTGGCACACAAAGCTCTTGCCGCACAGCAGGCAGGTGTAGGGCTTCTCCCTGGTGTGCCTGGCCATGTGCTTCTGCAGGTCCGACTCCAGGAAGAAGCGTTTGGTGCAGCTGGTGCAGCCATACGGGCGCTCCATGGTGACGGCGCGATAGAAAGCCAGGTGGAAGCTGCTGGAGAAGGGTGTGCGTTGGCCTGCAGGGTGGTGCAGGGCCACGCTGTGTGCATCACCGGAGGAGTTGATACAGGAGGTCGTTCCACCAATGGATGTTCCTGGAGTGTCATCACGAGGGAGGACAGAGCCTGCCTGCAGAGAGGACTTCACCTGCACTGCCTCCAGCCCAGCACACTGAAGCATGTGGGGTGTCCTTTTTTCATGTCTGTCTCTCTTTGTCTGGTCTAGGTCTGAACACTCCTCACCATCCTTGTCTGATGTCCCCCCTCCATCAATGACTATCACCTCTGACAGGGAAGACTTGGATGTGTCTAACGCAGCCTCATCATCTTTCCTGCCATCCATTACATCATCACAGGAAGCTGGTACGCTCATGTCAGCACCTGAGTTTGGCAGTTCACTGTCCCCTGCTCTGACATCACTTCCTGTTAGCCCCGGCTGGAAACTGTGGGTAGCGTCACCGCCGCTGCTGACAGTTTTGGCTGTCCTGCCGACAACAAAGGTGTCTACGTCAGATCCACTGACCTCCGTTCTGCTGCAGTATTGGGCCAGCCTGCCGTTGCTGCCATCCTTCGAGGCGGCGGGGAGCAATGTGGCAGTATCCGCGTCTCCTCTGCTGCTCATGCAGGCATCTATAGGGACCTTGTGGTTGGTGGTTCCTGTGTCCATCGCTCCCTCCACCTTAACTATCAGCAGCTCCCCATCCTCAGACTCTGCTGACTGAGAGGACACACTGATTAAAAATAAAGCTCCACATTCTCCTGAGTCACATTCTAAAATCATTACAGAGTAAACCACTGCCTGTGCTTTTGTATTCAATGCTCAACGATAGAAGGATTGAACTTTCACAATATGGAGGGGTTCTTCAACCACTATTTCCTGTGGGTAGATACATTCATATCAATCTCACAAACAACATGTAATGATGAAACTGTTTTACCCCCTATAATAATAGGCCCAACAAAACCATGAGACATGCTTTTTAAATGATACCTAACCTTAAATCACATGCAGTTTCACTGATAGAGACTTGATACATAATAATAATAATAGTACTAATACAACTTAAATTGTATAGCACTTTTCAGTGGAGCTAACAAAATGCTCTAAAAAAATTACCATAAAACTCGTAAACAAGTCAATATAAAAAAATATAATATAAAAATATAAATAAATCAAAAACAGCATGTCCGCGCAGTCACCGCATCCTGCATGCAGTACACCTGTGCTAGAGTTAACGAAGTACAAGGTACATTGTTTATTTGTCATTATACAGCATAACAAAAAATCTGTACTTCCTTTATGCTACATACACAACATATAATTAAGAGCAGGCCTATAATATGGTAACATAAAATAAAACAATATATTCAGTTATTTATATACATACACGTATACACCCCGAACACTCCGCCTTGCAATTTTTGAATTTGCATCTTGGGTGACTGTAAACAGCAGCAAGCAGATGCTAATATGATTTGTGACCGGTCCAGACTCCCGATTGTGTATCAACAATGTAATGGCCACAGTTATCTTTTGATATACTATATATATATATACTTTTTCAGACACATTATACATACATTTGTTGCAAACATTTATTGAGTTACAAATAACGTACAGGACACTTGTTTGTTTCACATACATATACTTTATTTAGTTGACCGTACAAAGGTATCTTTTTGGTGCGCGTACAATTTGTTACTTTTGGATTGTCTTTCTGTTTTTATAACCACTTTCTTTTGAGCTTACCAGTATTGGGGATTCCACACCCTGGAAGGATCCATGCGGTCTAATGGTTTAAAGGGGTGGCGCCTGGAACAGGAGCAGCTTTATAGGGGAGGTGGTCCAATTGGACAGTCCCACTGTTCATTCTCTCCTAGATATTTTGACTTTTGATTTATCTTATATTAAGTATTTTTGTTTGGTTAATGTTTCTTTTGGAATAAGTGTTTAGTTGGTTTTGCGTAGTGTTATTGTTAGTCCCCTGTGTGCCAAAACTGGTCTTATCAGTCAAAGTGATTAATACCATGACACTCCCATCACCATGCTTGACTGTAGGCAAGACACACTTGTCTTTGTACTCTTCACCTGGTTGCCGCCACACAAGCTTGACACCATCTGAACCGAATAAGTTTATCTTGGTCTCAACAGACCACATGGTTCCAGTAATCCCTGTCCTTAGTCTGCTTGTCTTCAGTAAACTGTTTGCAAGCTTTCCTGTGCATCATCTTTAGAAGACGCTTTCTTCTGGGATGACAGCCATGCAGACCGATTTGATGCAGTGTGCAGCGTTATGGTCTGAGCACTGACAGGCCGATCTCCCACCCCTTCAACCTCTGCAGCAATGCTGGTAGCATTCCTACGTCTATTCCCCAAAAACAGCCTCTGGATAGGACGCTAAACATGTGCACTCAACTTCTGTGGTCTACCATGGCAAGACCTGTTCTGAGTGGAACCTGTCCTGTTGAAACACTGTATAGTCTTGGCCACCGTGCTGCAGCTCAGTTTCAGGGTCTTGGCAATCTTCTTATAGCCTTGGCCATCTTTATGTAGAGCAGCCATTCTTTTTTCAGATCCTCAGAGAGTTCTTTGCCATGAGGTGCCATGTCGAACTTCCCATGACCAGTATGAGGGAGTGCGAGAGCAATAACACCAAACTGAACACACCTGCTCTTCATTCACACCTGAGACCTTGTAACACTAACAAGTCACATGACACCGGGGAGGGAAAATGGCTAATTGGGCCCAATGTGGACATTTTCACTTAGGGATGTGCTCACTTTGTTGCCAGCGGTTTAGACATTAATGGCTGTGTGATGTGTTATTTTGAGGGGACAGCAAATTTACACTGTTATACAAACAACATACATTATATAAACAACTGTTTGCAATGTGTTATCACACAAAGAGCACATCCTTCTATAAGTGAGGAATCTCTGTATGTCAGTGGACAATGGAGGTGGTGCAGAAGGACAGGGGGATAATGACCTAAGTCATGTTGTTGAGGAGGGAGAGAAGGAAGGTCTTTTCATGCATATGTAGCTATAGAATCTCTGTAAGCAGAGTACAGCACAGGGGCAACTGAGCCAGGGACAGGCCTACTCAGAGCTGAAGATGAGGGGTTTGATTTTTATGCAAACGCACACACAGCTCTATTTTATGGGACTGTATTGTAGTTTTTGATCATATTTATCTATTTTAGCACTCTACCTGGCTGTATATGACATGTTGGTAGCAGTATACTGTAACTCAAGTATTCCAGCTCAGATTTGCCTGACCTAGTCTTATTCAGTGCAGTGGTGTGGTGTGTTATACCAACTAAAGAGGCAGGCGTCATCCTAAAGTTTCTTGAAGGTCTTCAGCATAAGCTGATTCACTTCATAAAGCAAAAACACTAATAGTATTGAAATAAAACTGCAAACTTGCATAAATGTTCTCTCTATCTCAAAGTCCCAGTTCATCCACAGTACCAGAATAAACTGTCAACAAGGGCTGGACTAACGATTATTTTTCAAGTCGATTAATCTAACGACTAATTTTGTGTCTAAAGGGAAAAATGTTGCCTCTTACTTGATTAACATACTAGTTTATCCAAAATAAATCAATATTTTATTAAATCATCCTGATTTTTGATCATTTCCTCGTCACTGATGTATTGTGATAATAACAATAACAGACATTAATTAGTCTACTTTACTTAAAACTTCATATGTTTCTGACATGGATTTATTTCAATATAGAGTAATGCAGTGTGATAATCACAGGCAAACGTATTTCTGCATCAGTGTGGGGAAAAGAAAACAACTGAAACGATTCACAGACTGTACAGACAGCCACAGAGTGTTTGTAATGTTAGTTTCAGCTATTTTCTCACTCATATGGCCGTTAAATAAATAGAAAATATGAAATGGCCGAGTGTGTAGTGTGTAGTGTTACATTACCATGCCAGCAGCGGAGCAGAAATTACTTTTAAAATGAAGGCAATTAAGAAATAAATTTTAACGGATTGCTTGTCCTCGTGCTGATAATATGCCATGCTTGTCTGGAGACAGAAAGTAAACAGGATTTGTGGGGCTGCAGTTGCCGTCTACACAAAGTGCACCGGGATACTTCTGCTTCACGTGTTCATGCTGCTTCATATATTTGTGGACAGCAGTTGCGCTGCAGTGAAGCTATTTCCAAGTTACAGAGCTCATGGAGCAGCACGTTGTTGAGTGTCTGTCTAAAATGTAAATGTAAATGTAAATGCTCCGTACTTGTATAGCGCCTTTCTAGTCTTTTCGACTACTCAAAGCGCTTACTGCTTCTGCATTCACACACACATTCACTCACTCAGCCTAAGTGCTCAAACAGAAACTAACATTCACACACATTCATACACTGGTGGAACAGCTGCCAGGGGCAATTCAGGGTTCAGTGTCTTGCCCAAGGACACTTCGACATGCAGCCTGATGAACCGCCGACCTTCCAATTAACGGCCAACCCGCTCTACCTCCTGAGCCACAGCCGCCCCCTCCCAAACTTTAGACAAAGGTTAGGTCTAACACCGGATGAAGCGACGCTTCAACGCACGTAATGCGAGTCTGTGTAATTACGTAATCAGTTATGTTGACCACGTCAATGAATCTCCCCTGCCCTACTGTCAACCCTCCCGTTTTGCCTGGGATTCCCCTGTATTTTTAAACTTTTTTTTAAAAATGGCTGACGGACATCATGACGTTGAGCCGGCATCGTGATTGTAAAAACCCCTCCCCCAGCAAAAAAAATCTCAAATGTTCATGTTATTCCACCCTGTGAAAGCAGGTTTTAATGACCATGAACATTCTTATCATTGTTTTTAAAGCCCCCCTCCAGTGTATTTTGACATTTCTATGATATTTCATATTTTTCTGAGTCACTTCCTTACAATGTTGATTACCCACATAGTTCACCAAATATTTTTTGACAAATAGCTTAATTTTGTGCTCAAAGTTGCAAAAGTTGCTTAGTTGTTAAAACCGGGGTTGTGACGAATGACTATAGTAAATTCCATAAGTCATTCTCCAAGCTTGCGCAGACGCGCTGTCACATCTCGTTAAGTCAGAGCATCAAACCGATAAACATGGTTGTGAGCTAGCTAACCAATTTATCATGTAATTTCCTTAGAACTTACAGCAGGTATGTTCATTATGGCATCTGTGCGTGTGGTGTTGGAGGACAGATGACAGAAACGCGTTGCACTTTCACCTGCCACTGTCTTGTATTCTGCAACTTGCATTTTACTTACAGCCGTTTTACCAATGCATCGGCGGAGGTAGCCCCCCACACCCCCGCGGTAAAGTAAGCGCACCGTAAAACATAGTGGGAGTTATCCTGCGCAGTGCGTGACAGGACCGTAACAGCTGATACGCGCACATTAGTTCCTATCATGGGTAAGTAACAGCTGCTCCTGCCAGACAGGAAAGTGTACTAAACTTTACAGTGTAGTGATGTTCACACAGCATATCGTTAGTGAACACTCCAGCCGGACAGGTTTTGATTATCGTGTTAATGTATTAAGTCCGAGTAGTAACCACACCCCCATTCTCTGTTTGAGAAAGAACGTTCACCAAAAACGGCAGTTAAAACTGGCTGGTGGGGCTTTAAGTATGCTTTGCACCTCACAATTCTCTTCTCCCCACACTCTGACACACTCCTACAACTCAGGTAAACACCCCGTCTTGCTGGCACTGGGACTCTCTGATCACTGTCTGGTTCATCTTATCCCGACTTACAGGCAGAGACTGAAATCTGCTAAACCTGTTGTAAAGAGTGTGAAAAGATGGACCAACGAGTCAAAGCTGGAGTTACAGGCCTGCTTTGGCTGCACTGTCTGGACTGTTTTTGAGGCTGCAGCCACTGAGCTGGACAAACTAACTGACACTGTGACATCTTACATGAGTTTAAAACCTTCTGCACATACAACAGCCAAAAACCCTGGTTCACAGTGAAACTCAGGCTGCTTCGAGAGGAGGCCTTCAGAAGTGGGAACAGAGTCCTGTATAACCAGGCCAGGAACACACTGACTAAAGAGATCAAAGCTGCAAAGAGGAGCTACGCCGAAAAGCTAGGAAACAGCTTCACAGCCAGCGACCCTGCATCAGTGTGGAGAGGCCTGCAGACACTCACTAACTACAGGAGACCATCCCCCAACTGCTGGTACTCAACGACTGGCTGACGAGCTGAATGGTTTCTTTGTTTGGGCCTGATTTATTAAAGGTTTGCTTGAGTAAAAATGTGTGCAAACTTGATATCACCAGCAAATTAGCACATAAGCTTATCTACTATCGGTGTGCACGCAGAGTGACGGCTTTAAAAAGCACAAGATAGCACCTGTTTTTCATTTAGTACTGTTGGCTCAATGAATCTGCAATTTGGGGCGTAACACTCAAAAATACATTTGTTTACTACACACAATGTGATTACCAAGCCTAAACGCAAAATTCACTTGAGTGAAACAGCCTCTTTATTTAATACGTTTGAAAGGAAGGTGCAAACCACCTAGTGTTGCACAGAGATGGCTTCTGTTATTGTTGCCAGAAGAGACACAGCCGTAATAAAAGAAAACCTGGAGAATTTAACAATATTAGATAATATTATTCAATATCCAATGCACAATTATTTTATTTTATTTATTTGATGAACTATATGAATATAATTTTTTTTGTATTTTCCTTTAGTTTTGGCTATACTGTTGTATTAACATTCATGCCAATAAAGCAAATTTTGTTTCGACCTGACTTCTTTTCTCCGTGAGATGGAAGAATTTAGAAAGTTGCGTGCCGCTGCGGAGAGCCCCCAGCTGCAGTAGTGCACGGATCATGTTCGTGATCGTTTAGTCTAACTTTGTACCTGATGTTCTCAACATTGGACAAGTAGGCAGTAATAAAATACAGCTTCCACTAACTTTCTATAAATTGAGTTAATGCTAAGTTACCTAGCAGCTAAAGACGTGGCTACTGTTCCTGCTCGGCGGTGCAGTCTGAAGGGGAGGAGAGATGTTAGCTAACTTAGCACTAACTGGCTTCACTTTTCCAGCTGGTGGGAAACAACAGACTTTTCTTGGTCTTGAGAAGCTGACACCTTGTAACAGACATCGTACATTTACTGGCAGACTATTTTCACTTTCTGCTGCTCGAACAATTAAACGCTCGCTACGCACCTCCTGATTCAGACTTACGCTGCTCTTATAACACCATCTGTCACGTATGGTCTGCATAGAACAAGGAGAGGAAGCGAGCCAAGCATTGAGTGCTGCCGTGCTCACACAGTGTGTGAGTGAAAACATTTGTAGCGCATAGTTTAATGACCGTGGGAAATTTTAGGAGCGACGCTAGTGATTCAGGAGCAGCGGGCCGCCGCTGCTGAATGAATATAGCGGAAACACTGTTATTAAATCAGGCCCTTAGTGTACAGTTGTGGTTATACTATTGCTTTTAATGTGCTTTTATTTTATACATTTCAGGCCCCTTGCTGGACCCCCTGCAGTTTGCCTACAGGGCTAACAGGTCAGTGGATGATGCAGGCAACTTAGGACTACATTAAATCCTGCAACACCTCGACCCTCCAGGGACATATGCAAGGATCTTGTTTGTGGACTTCAGCTCGGTGTTCAACACCATCATCCCGGACATCCTCAGGACCAAACTCACCCAGGTCACTGTGCCAGCCTCCACCTGTCAGTGGATCACAAACATCCTGACTGACAGGAGTCAGGAGGGGAGGCTGGGGAACATCACATCCAGCACCCGGACTATTAGCCCTCCAGGGGTGTGTGCTCTCCCCCCTGCTCTTCTCCCTCTACACCAACGACTGCACCTCAGGAGACTCATCTGTCAAACTCCTGAAGTTCGCTGAAGACACAATGGTCATCAGCCTCATCTGGGACGGTGATGGTCAGCTGGCTCTCTGGACCTGGAGCTTAATACGCTCAAAACTGCAGAGATGACCGTGGACTTCAGGAGGAGCCCCCCCACTCACACCCATCACCATACTCAACAGCCCTGTGTCTGCTGTGGAATCCTTCAGGTTTCTGGGATCCACTATATCCCAGGACCTGAAGTGACAGCCCAACACTGACACTAGGGATCAGCCGATATGTTCTTTTTGGGCCGATCCCGATTATTTGTAACCAATTAGGCCGCTGACCGATTTGTGGAACCGATTAAAATTTTTTATCACAGCAGCAACAAAAGTTTACAGCAGTAAAGTAACAATATAAAATCAGTATCTCACTAGAAACAAATGGAACATGTTAAATAAACTATTTCAGAATAGTGAGTAAGGGCCTGTGTCTACAAAGCGTTTTTTACCAGCTAAAAACGGCACCTGCTCTTCTGAAAACTTCTAGCTGGGAGCGCTAGGACGCGTTTAGGAGATGCAGTGTTTTTTTTCAGCTGAGAAGCTCTGTATGCTATGATACAGAATATCCGTGGAGGTGATGTGCTGCAAGCTACGTAATATTACTGTCACCACAAAGTAGGGTAGACCTCCTTGCTCTGGCCCCTTGAGAAGGCTCAAACATTTAGAGCGAGGGGACAGATTTGCCGTGTGGGTTCATGAGACTTTGCTGTTTAAGAGCTGGCTCAGTGTGGTGTTTGTCCCGCCCCTCCTGCACTGTGATTGGACAGCTGGGTAAAACGTGACGAGATTTTTCCACCCTTGGTGACCGGGAAAAAAAAGCTCAGCGCCCAGAACTTATCTCTCAACAAGCAGCTGAGTTTGGAAGGAGTTGCTAAATTTTAAGATACACAGCATCTCAGCTAAACAGGCGACAACCAGAGAGGTTTAGCTTGTTTATAACTAGCTATTAGCAGAGCTAGAACATGTGCTTGTGTAAAACCAAAACACAGCTGCGGTGGATGAGACAGAGCAGATTAAATATCGCTTTGTTAACGTTCCTGCTTGTTGTACTGATGCAGTATTAGCATTTTACTAGAATTGTTTACTTACAGTAAGTACAGACGATAATCAGCAAGACCGATTATTGGTCGACCTCTAACTGACACCATCATCAAGAAGGCCCAGCAGAGGATGTACCAGCTCAGGAAGCTCAACCTGCCTAAGGAGCTGCTGATCCACTTCTACACAGCCATCATCCAGTCTGTCCTCTGCATCTCCATCACTGTCTGGTTTGGATCTGCCACCAAAAAGTAGGGATGTCCCGATCAGGTTTTTTTGCCCTCGAGTCCGAGTCCGAGTCATTTGATTTTATATCTAGGATTTTATATCTACCGATACCGAGTCTCGATCCAATACTTCCTACCTATATTACTATAATATATACTACCTATAATACTTAAAAAAAAGAATAAAAAAAGAGCGAAAAAACAGATCCAGGTTGTTCCTTATTTTTTTATTTAATTCACCTTATTTTAACATTCAACAACTCTGTTAACAAACAGAGCACTTCTGTGAGGTAGTTTGAGCAATCAAGTAATAAACAACAAATTCTTCACTTTTGGACTTTAATGCAACAGTAAATATAAAAAATGTCTAAGATAAAAACAAATAGCACCTCAACTTAAACAAATATAAATATAAAAGTGCCACAGTGTTTGCAACGCACATTTATGTATATGTATGTATATATATATATATATATATATATATATATACATACATACATACATACACACACACACACACACACACACACACACACACACACACACACACACACACAGTATTTATGGCCGAGTCCTGATCGGGAGGTAACGTCCGATTCCGATCGAGTCTGAAACAACGTGATCGGGCCCAATTTCCGATCTCGTGATCTGATCTGGACATCCCTACCAAAAAGGACAGGAGCAGACTACATTGGACAGTCAGGATTGCTGAAATGATCATCGGTGCCAACCTGCCCTCCATTCAGGACTTATATTTCCAGAGTCAGGAAACATCACTGCAGATCCATCTCACCCCGGACACAACCTGTTCCAGCTTCTTCCCTCTGGTAGGAGCTACAGAGCTCTGTACGCCAAAACCAAAAGGTTCAGGAACAGTTTCTTCCCACAAGCCATCACCCTGATGAACAGCTGACTCTAACTCAGTGTCAGGAACAATTCCTGTGCAATAACCCAGTAACTCTGTCTCTAATCAGCCATCTGTTTACTGGTTACCAGTTATTATTTATTTATTCATCATTCTCTATTTCAGAGCTGTTCATAATGTTCATATTGTCATGTTGTATATACTGTATACCAAATCCACCTACCTCATGTGGATGAGACTGCACATAATACCTATTTATTCCAGCATTCTTTGCACTCATCACAGTGTGTACATGTATGTTTGTATGTGTATGTGCACCTTTATATCACATCCACCTCTGACATGTACATAATGGTAATAATAATTTACTCCTGCATCATTTGCACTCTGTTCATTGCACTATTGTCTCAATCTGTCTGTTTTGTTTGTAGTGTGTATATATGTGTTCTCTTTACTGTAGCCTGTTTAATTTTATTTCTGTATTATTGTGTTATTGTATGTGTACACATACCTGGCAAATAAAGCTGATTCTGACGAGTATTTACTTAGTATTAATAAATTAGAGACCAAAGTAGACTGTTTTTATTGCACATGGATTTTATGAATGTTAACATTCCACAAAAATTAAACTGCTGCAACATTGGGAAGTGTTGGGAAGGTTATTTTGGAAATGTAATAGGTTACTGATTACAATTGACCCTATTTAAAATGTAACAGTAACCTAGTTTAACTATTTCAATTACTCTATCAAAGTAATGTAACTTATTACATTTCATTACTTTTCTAAATGATGAGCCTTCCAACATTTAAGCTTGATTTATACTCCTGCGTAGGGTCTACGTGCGTAGCTATGCCGTAGGCTACACACGTAGCCAGGCATTCATACTTGTGCGTCCGTCAGTCTGCAATTACACCCCCAAACGCTAGTCAGCATTAGAGCTACACCATCCACTGTGTTGACTTTTGCCGGCCAAGCAGGCTTTCTTCCGGTTTAGCCCTCCGCTAACGTGAATGGGGGCAAAATTGTATATGTGCGGCTGTTATGGATTTTTCAAATGTTATTGACTGAATAGATCACAGTCAGATAGTGAAACGATTCATTTTGCTCGGGTTGTGATGGTCAAATATTTTGATCCGCCGTGTTACAGCCGCTGTTTTGGCTGATAATTAAAGTTACTTCAAAGCACAGGCACTTCCTGTTGGCTCGGAGGCATTGCGAGGCTACCCAGCCGACCAATCACAGTGCTTACGGTCTGCGTCGACTCAACGTGTAGTTACATTTTTGAGGAGGTACATGTCAGGCTAAGCCGTAGGTGAAGGGGGCTATACAGAAGCTATGCCATCGATTTGACGCAGAAGTATAAATTTACACTTTAGCCACCAAAAGAAAAATCTACGTGCATTTGGTGCTTGGTGGGTGTTAATTGCCAGCTCTGTTCTTGTGCACCGTCATGTCTCATGACCCAAATATATCATCACACCCCAAATCTGAGGGTTTATACCCCAACCACTTTTCAACACAAAGTAACGCCCTCGACTGACCCAATCTGCTCTGCACCAGCTCCTCTCTAGTAGTCCAACTGAACTCTCCACCAAATACACTTTTGCATTGTTTGCATGCTAAATTCTCATTAGGGGCTGACCTAGGTCTGATCCTAGTATGGTCTAGACCTGCTCTATATGAAAAGCACTGAGAGATAACGGTTGTTCTGAATTGGTGCTAAATAAATAAACAGTCTAAAACCCAAATACATTCTTTTTCTGTGGAACAAACTGACACACTTAAGAAACTATCTTCGTGATTAAGATGATTTATCAATTATCAATATCGTTGACAATTCTTCTTATGACAATGGCCAGCTCTGACAGCAGACTGATGTGTGTGAGATCCGGGTTGAACATGAGAACATTAAAGCAGGGTTGAAAGGTTCAAAAGTCTACATTATTTACATTGTTAAAAACGGAGTTACTACTGGAACTTTCATCATATGGAACAATATCAGTTTAAGTAGTATTAAAAAGGCCCCCAGAATCCCATATGAAGATTGTTTTTACTGTTGGTGCACTGTGGAATAGCTACCTCCGTTTTGGTGGTGGTGACGACCTCCTGATCAGGATCCCGGTCCAGGTTGATTGACTGGGTCTTCTGCACAGACTGCTGAGTCCCTAGACCTCGATTCAGAAACCTGGTCCTGCCCTGCAGAGACGAGCATGCTGGAACATTAGAAGGGGAATAATTAGCCATCAAGTGCTACAACTAAACTCAATAACTCACTGAAAAAGAAGAAATATTAAGGCGTCATCTCGCCAGGGAACACGTAGCATTTGTGTTGAGACAACATCTCTCTCCAGGTAACACCACTTCCTAACACCGGCAGAGTATTACATCAATCTTCATTGTCCCTGCTTAGCTACTCTGATATTTGATTTCACAGCATAACTACATCTTGGAGAGTTGATAGAAATGTGGAATCAGAATGGCCAAGTCCTGCCTATAGTCGACTGATAGTCTAATCATGTGTGTTTTTGTGGGCGGCGATTGCAAGCCAGGTGGGGGTTACACATGGTAGCTCCACTTTAATCTTGAGAAGCTGCAGAGCTGCAGTCTCTATTCATTCAACTTACACTGTAAATTTCCAGCTAAACTGAGGCTTTCTGAAGACCCTTTCTCTCTCTCGCCATTCACCAGTCTTGTGCAGAGTTTAGCGTGCATTCCGTGCTGCCGACAACTGCATGCACGTCGCAGTTTCTCACGGGTCTATTTCAAGTTGATGGCTGTTTAAAAAAGATAAAATATTCTTTGTGTGGTTCATCAACGGTGATGAATTATCCCAAAGTCCCGCAAGGTGCGGACAACTCGGCACAACACCAGTGAAGCTGGGGCTCCGTCTCTTCAGCAAGTGTTCCTCTTCTGCCACTACACATATACACGCTACGCCTACACATGCACTGACGAGCAGATGGAAAACTACATAAGAAGGTTAAATGGTCTGATAGTGGTGGTCTGTCCCAACCATCATCAGTGTAAACGTGGGTAATTACTTAAAACGTTAGGTTAGCATATGTTGGGGTTTTCAACATATGGTTCAGATTTGGTTATTAGTTGACTATCAAATATATTCTAGAAATATTAATACAATTATTATTATTCAAAATGTGACCAGTCTAAAAGAGGGTTTGTCCACCTACAGATGGCAAACAGAAGGGTGACTCCGCACACTGGCCGTGGCAACCAACTCTTACTACAACATTATACACAAATAATCACAGGCAACAACTTCTTAAAATTATAATAGGATTTATTTAACTCAAGCACATACAACAATCCAGCAAACGTGCGTGTGTGTGTGAGTGAGAGACAAAGGAGGGGGAGAGAGAGAGGGGGTGGATTCGACCACGTGGGTGGTCGCAGATCCAGTTCAGAATGGGCTCGAGGCCAGGTGATTTGAATCAAGATGGCGGTTCAAACCATGTGATTTCAAGATCGAGATGGTGGAAAATCAGTCTCCCCTGAACAAAAAAATATTGGAGACCTCTGTTCTAGCCTGCTGTGGGTCACAGGTCTGGTTAGCTTCAGAGATCACGTGGTGTGTGCATGTGGGGTTAGTAAGCAGGAGGAGAGAAAGGTACAGGGAAAACTATACACAATAAACCAGTCTATTGTACAGCCGCCAGTAGTGAATGAACACTTGTTTGTCAACCGACAAAATTCCTGTAAATATTTTGAAAGTCCGAACCATCCAAAAAATGCTTTCACACAAGAAACGAACCGAACCATGGTTCAGTTTGATCCGGACCGAGACTACCTCTTTTTGTCTTACCAAATTTCATCTGTTAGGTCCGGACCGTGGTCCGTGGGAGGTTTCAGACCTGCAATTTTGGTTCGGACCAAAAGTCAGAAAGTCCAGACCAAACGAGGTCGGTGTGAAAGCCCCAACCTGCATTAAAACATTTTCTGAAGTTTAAATTGCAAGTTGATAATTGATTCAATAGTTTATAATGCTATACAACAGGGTTACTCGAAAACTAAGAAAGGGTAAAGCAAACTTTTTTTATTAGTATTATTCATAACGTTAGAGGTAATACTAAACAAATCTGGGAGCATATAAAGAAATTAATTGGTGTTAACAACAGCGGATGATCAAAGCAACTACAGTTTAAGCCAAATGGTAACATATCTGAAGATCCCCTTGAAAAGGCTGAAGCCTTTCAGATACTTTATAGTGTAGATGAGTTTACTCAAAGCTTTACTAAAACAGATATTAACATTTAAGTAACATCTCCGAGCAAGAGGTAGTAAGGATAATAAAACACTCAAGACTTCTATGGCATGGACTCTATAACTGCTCAGTTCACATCAAACTGAAAACAAAATGATGTGCAATTTGCGATCACTGACACCCAAGATGGCAGAGCTCCGTACCAACCAAAGGAGCTGTTTCGAGTATTAGCAATCTAAGCTTATGGTGTTCACCGAGACGTGGCTTCACACCAAAGAGTACAAGGGCTAGGTTTTTTTCACGCCGATGCCGATACCGATACCGATACCGATCTTTTGAAATCCGGGTCGGCCGATTAATGTTGCCGATTTATTTTATCCGATATTTGGCCGATATTTGCTTGGTTTTTAACCTCTATTTGAAATATAAAATGTAAAAGAAATGATAATTACTTAACAGACAAACTTTCTCAACAAAAACATTTATTGAACACTTGAACAATCTGCTCTTATAAATTAAAAAACATATAATGTAAAAAAACATATATAAATAAATTGTATAAATGTATAAAAATATATTAAATAAACAAAACGGGTAAGAAGACAATAAACTGTCAAATAAACTTGCTCACTCGGCTGGAAAATGACTCGCGGCAGCGTGCGTCAAACACGTGTTCCACGACAACACTAGGCTGCCCACAGATGCGCCTGCCTAATAATCGGCTTGATATACTTGGATATTGGCCGATGCCGATTATGTTAAAAAATGCCAATAATCGGCCGATTAATCGGCCAACCGATTAATCGGTCTACCTCTATACGAGACCTCACTACTTGCCAAGGGAGTTTGCCAATATTTTAATAGCTGCTGTTTATGTTCCACTCAGCACCAATGCAGGCAGAGCCGCTGCGCGCATAGCAGAACGCGCACATGAACAGTAGCACACCTGGGGCGCCTATTTTCTTCTTGGGTGATTATAATCGCTGCAAACTGGAGAGTGCGCTGCCACATTTTCAACAATATGTAAAATGTGACACAAGAAATAACAGAATCTTAGATAAATGTTATGGAAATATAAAGGGAGCATATTCAGTCAAGCCAAACCCCCCCTCTCAAACTCAGACCATAATAAATTACATTTAATACCTTACAAATCTGTATTTAAGTCAAGTAAACCAGAAGATAAAACTGTTTATGTGTGGTCTGCTGATGCAACTGAAACACTAAAGGGGTGCTTCATGTGCACAGATTGGTCGATTTTCCATTCATTAGAGCTTGATGAGGCTACTAGTACTATAACAGACTACATAGGATTTTGTGTTGACAATGTGGTGGCCAAGAAGGACATTACAGTCTACCCCAACAACAAATCCTATATTACAAAAGAAATCAAAGACTGCATAAATAGGAAAAAGCAAGGCTTTAGAAGCAAAGACAGAGCAGGATTGTCAGTGGTCCAAAAAGAACTCAAACAACTTCTTACTAATACGAGGGAAAAAACACAGGCAAATTGTAACAAAACTTCCAAACATCAAATACCAAAAAAACTTTGGGACACAATGAAATCAGTGATTAAAATGAACCCTGAAAAACAACAAATCATCACACTGGACCACCAACATAAATCAAATGAGCTAAATTACTTTACCTGCGATTCGACTGCCAAAATTTCTCTCAGGAATGTGAGTGTTCTGCAGTCCCTGCCAGCTACTGACACTACCTGTTATCTGGAAGTGGACCCATTTAGCATCCAACAACTCTTCAGCAAAGTGAGCATGGGCAAGGCCACAGGCCACAGCCTTTCTGCTCAAAAGCTGTGCAGAAGAACTAACAATGGTATGGTGCCCTATATTTCAACGGTAGTTGAATACTCACACTGTCCCAGCTCTGTGGAAGAAATCAACTATAAATCTACTGCCAAAAAAACCTGGCGATTTAGAGAATAATGACTTTTGTCCCATAGCTCTTACCTTGACTGTAATGAAATGTTTTGAAAAATTTGTTGTCTTTACTCATGAAGGATGTTGAGTCAAAGTTAGTCGTGTGCTACTTTGCCTATAAGCAAGATCGCAGCACTGATGAGGCAATCCTTTGCATCTTGCACTTTATTTCTCAGCACCTGGAAAACATAGAAGCTTATGCTAGAATCTTGTTTATTGATTTTAGTAAAGCCTTTAATACAGTGCAAACTCATGTTTCTTTTTTAACTGACAGGGCACAGCAAGTGAAGGTCAATGGGACGGTATTTAAAATCAAATACTGTAACAGAAGTTCCACAGGGTTGTGTTGTATCACCAATGACTGTAGGAATGTACACTCTAACTATATAATGAAATTTGCTGATGATACCGCGATCCTAAGCCTTTGGTACAAGGATACGGACTCCTCTGTGTACAAAGACAAAATAGACACATTTGTTAAATAGTGACACCAACCATCTAATTTTAAACATCCAAAAAACACAGGAGATGGTCTTCGACCGGAGGCAAGTTACTGACCATGAGCCAGCGGTCATAAAGGTGTCCTTAGATAAATATTTAGGTGTCCACATTGACAGTCTTCTTTGCTGGAATACACAGTGACAACCTGTGTAACAAATTGCAACAGAGGCTTTATTTTTTAAGGCGTCTAAGGTTGTATTGGTGTGAGCAGTCAGATCATGATGATTTTCTACCATGCAATCTTAGAGAGTGTCGTCAGATATGGAATTACTTCATGGTTCGGCAACTTAACAGCTAAGCTGAAAAACAAGCTTGCCAATATGCACAAAACAGCCATGAAAATTATAGGAAGGATAGACGATGAGCCTCTATAGAGCCTGTATGACCAGGCAGTTATCAAACAGGCTAGGAAAATTAAATCAGACCCTCAACATCCCCTCTTCCCTGAATACGAAACCCTGGCATCAGGAAGAAGACTCCGTGTACCAAAATGCAAATCCAATCGTCTAAAATGATCATTTGTGCCAGCCTCCATTATGCTGCTGAACAATGTCAAATAGAGCTGTGTGCAATAAATATGTGAGCACTTCAGCACTTTACTTGTGATCCCGGTGCAATAGGGCAACATTTCAATGCTTCTCAGGTTCTTGATGTGTTTTGTGATGTGTTTTGTGATGTTTTTTACAAAGCAACACTGCACTGTGCCCAAACAGAATTTCCCCCGTGGGGACAAAGTTAACCTAACCTAATGTAAAGTTCAAAGCCATAAATCCACTGCTTATAAAATTAATACTGGTGTTCCGCAAGGATCCATACTTGGGCCACTGTTGTTCGGCAGTGTTCCCCATATGTTCATTTATTTGTGGCGGCCCGCCACAATATCAACGCTGACCGCCACAGATAGATTTTCAATTTTTTTTTTTTACTAAGCTTATTTAAAATAATATTTGATTGCAGAGCGCCATAGCGCATTCGCGCAGCACTTCCTCTCGCTCGTCCCTCTCTCATTAACCCGTACCTCTCTCGCTCTCTCTCTCTCATGGAACATCACTGCACAAACCTGTCCAACACAACGCTGTCAGACAGGCAGCTTAAAAAAGTTATTAGCCAGCATGCAAGGAGCTTAGCTAATAAGGAGTTAAGTTAATGTTAGAATGCAGCTGGATTTTCGAGGCTAGCATGCTGTATATAGCCGGTAGTCAATATCGATGTGCACACGCCCCCGCCACAGTTAGGGAAACTATGGGAAACACTGTTAGGTCTTTAATGATTTTACTTGGTTTGTCATGATGCAGAAATCCAGTTATATGCTGATGATGCTGTTATAGAGGGTATGTGCATGATGTCACAGAACACATTTACGCTGACTGAGTGGCAGAAAGACAAGCAGCATTGTTAGCTTGAATCAGCTAAAACACAAACACATCTGAAAATGGGAGGGAGTTGGACTGGTTCACTGGTTCTTTGGTAAGCATTTAGGATCACTGTCAAGTCCGACTGCCTTTAATTTGAGCAAATAATCGCTTGTTTTACTCCCAGTTTGTTAAACGCAGCCATGGTAACTGATGTTTTGAAACTGATGTTTTGAAACTGATGTCCACACACACAAAAAGTATTTACTTATGACATTACGGCATTTATTTAATCCTATGAAAGGACAATAAAAATTGAAGACCTTTATAATACTTTGTAAATGAAATTTAATACTTTTAAGGCATTATTTTTAGAATTGGAAATTTAAGACTTTTTTAATACTTTTAAGACCCCGCAGGTACCCTGTCACAAATACCCATGGTCTGGACATCTAGGCATCACGAAAACGTATGACCGTGTCCTTAAACACTTCTTCTGGCCTGGAATGAAATCTGATGTAACTTGGTTCTGTAACACATGCAGTACATGTCAGATAGTAGGAAACCCAATCAGGTTGTGCAACCAGCACTGCGTAGTTGCTGAGCTATTCGAACATGTTCTTGAGGACTGGGTGGGTCCGTTGCCAAAAACAAAAGCTGGTAACCAATTCTTGCTGACTGTGATGTGTAGGGCTGGGTATTGTTCAAAGATTTTCGATATCGATATCGATACCTCACATACTTGTCAAGTTTTGGATTTGAAAATAAGGGAAATTTTCCGACGCCCACCACAAGCAGTCCCACCACCCCAACCAAGCTCCAGTATCCCTTAGCCTACATTTTAAGACAGGTGTTATAGCTTAAATGAAAACACAAAAGGGTAGGCTATATATGAAGAGCATTTATTTAAATGCTTATTTGCATATTTTCTGTTCATTTAACATTGCTTGTCTTTACATTTACATTTTATTTTCATTTCACACATTCTTTTCATTTCATATTGCTTTTCTTTTAAAGATTTTCTTTTAATTTCACATAACTTTTCTTCACTCTTTTAGTGAGTTATTGTACAAATTTTTTGCAGACTTTGCTTCTTTAAAACTGTTTTGGGAGGAGTGTATTTGTGGGCTGGGCCAGAGTGGTTCATTTTACATGAGAGTAGAGCGCAGACAGTTCTCTTGTCTAACGTCTGCCTGCAGGTGGCAGTTATCACGAGGCTAGTGACAGAGCTCAAATTGGGTATAGGTGCGTTTGAGATGACGGCGGCTGACTTTCACCGACTTCATAGGGCCGGGGTATAAAACGGCTCCGTAAAATCGGACACATTCTACCAGCAGCAGCTTACTGTGAGCTGCAAAAGTGTGGTTCCAACTTCATGCAGCCTGAGAAAAGCAACTGCGGCCGCCGGACTCGGCGCCTGCAGTCGCCTTGCTCCCGCGAGTTTTTAAAGTCATGTGTCCTGGTGACGTTTTGCAGTGCCTTACCTTATTTTAAGTCCAACATGCATCATGTTAAGTCAGCCCTGCGCAGCGCCGCATGAAGTCAAACGCACCTAATGCTTTTTTTTGTTTTTTTTACTCCGCCCGGCTATTATTATTTTTTAACAAAGCAGGTTAAAATACGGGAGATTTACGGGAAAATACTAATACGGGAGGACAGCGGGAAAGAAGGGTAAAATATGGGAATTTCCCGGCCAAAACGGGATACTTGACAGGTATGACCTCAACTACGATTTTTTCGATACCATGTGATGTATATTTTCTCAACAAACGGAGAACCATTGTTGTTTGTATAAAGTAACTTAATCATTATTATCATTAATAGTTTATTTTAATAATTGTTCCTTTGAAAAATGCTACTGCTCGTCAAAACCAAGACATATTTTCAATGTAACATCGGCCTATATTGTGTTTTTGTTGTTTTTATTCCTCTTTCTTTAGTTTTTATAATGTAATTTCATTGTTTATTAATTATATATTTTTTATTGTTTATATGTGAATTTGTGCTCCATGGCAACCTAAACATTCATGGCAACAGGCCTGAGAGAAAGAGAGAGAAATCTCTCATCTCATCCTCATGGAAACAAGTTTCTGCCAAAATCAAAGTTTCCTCCTCACTAGAGGAAGAGGTGGCCAGGCAACAACTATCACAATAGAAAGGAAACTCAGCCGCGCGTCTTTAATCCACTGCAGCAAAGTCGCAGACATCAGCCCAAACATCGGTACGTGATGTCACTATCACATGGAAGCGCTTCCGCCGGCTGCACATACAGGTCCGTGTGCAGCGGTGGCATCACTTAACTGATTCTTCAGAAACACTTGGAAAAATGTAGCGTGTGTGGAAGCTACCGCGCTACTCTGTCAATAAAAGAGCTTTGATTTGATTCAGAAAACAGCGACGCTGCCACCAAGCTACTGAGAAATGTCGTTAAACTAGTAACGGTGCTACTTGTAGCGACGCTGCTGCCCAACGCTGCTCGTACGGTGGGCGTGTTGAAGTGGCTCTGTCTTGTAGCAGCAAAGACAGAGCGACTTTTTGTTCTTAAGTTTATTCCACGCACAGTCAAAGGCTTCACCATGTTTGTCGTTCGCCGCTCTTGGCAGCAATTATCTTATGTTGCAAATATTGCATCGCGCGCTGTTGCATCAAGCTACACTTTTGATTTTCTCCACCTCTTTTACATCCACGAGCCACGTCTCTGTGCGTAACCGGCGTGAGCTAGTGTTTACATCACCACAGCCAATTACAATCACTTTTGGATGTGGGCACATCAAGAATGCTGCATGCTTATTGGCTCATTGGCGTTTACATGAACCTTTAGGTATCGAACTTTGGTTCGATTTGAAGCAATTCGGTCGGTGCCTAAAAAATATTGAACTCGATACCCAGCCCTAGTGATGTGTCCACTCAGTGCTTACGAACCAGAGTCACAGGAAGCATTAGAGCGCTGGCACCAAACACTGCTCCTCCAAGTCTAATGTGAATGCTTGCATCGCGCCACCTCTTTGGCTAAGGAAGCCCTCTACTCTTCTCAGGTCCGCAGGAAACAGCATTAAGACAGAAACACTGTTGAGCACAAGTTTCAGCCTAGTGCTAGTATGTTAGTATTACTGCCTGTGCTCGGTTCTTCTCTTTCTGCTCGTTTCTCAGGTCCATATGTAGTGGTTGCGTCACATATGTTGAAAGCTTATTGTTCCAGGGAGAAAGATAAAGGGGAAATGCAGCGTGGATGCAGCGTGGATGCACCATTTCTGCGTCCATGGCTGCTGAAGAGGATGATAGTTTGACAGTGGTATCTGAAGGGCAACAGTGTGGTAGGCCATCTAATACAGAGATTTGGCTGACATTAACTCCCAGCTTTTCTACCTTACTGAAACTCAGCAGGGTGACCTATTTCTACAATCGTGTCCAAATTTGTTACAGCATGATATTGATGTTGGCTATGCCACCCCAATCAAGCAGCATGCCTACAGGTGTCCTATTAGAAAGAGAGCTGATGGTTACTGCTAGAAAATGGTTTCACAAAGCCTAGCAGAAGCTCATGGAGTTCACCCTGTTTGCTGACACCGAAGTCAGATGGTACCCCGGTTCTGTATAGATTTCAGGTCAATGCAGTCACTGTACCAGACTCGTTTCCCTTACCCCGTCTGAAACTGCAAATATTGCATTTTGTTCTGGTGTCTTTATCACCAAACTAGATCTTCTTAAGGGATACTGGCAGGTCCCAACACCACAAAACAAAGAGGTGTTTTAATAAGAAAAAATATTTCCTTGTCCACAACACCACCATTATAGATCCTGAAGGATGTTTTATTGTAATAAATAAAATCAACAACAAGCCAATAACAATTGGTAATGTTTATGGTCCAAACACAGATGACCCTTCCTTCCTTCCCCTGTATTTCCCAATATTAACCTGCCAGGACCTTTTTGGAGTTCAAGGGGTCATGAAACTCTAAACTGCCTCCCCACACACAGACACTCCCCAAGACCGAAAGGGCAGGGTAACCATAGTAACGATGTTCCCCTTTTCAAATTACCCCAGACATCAAAGAACCCCTTTCTTCAGTATTGATTTTCTACCGCACCAAAGAGCCATTAACATGGACTCTTAACATGCCCTCTCCCTTTTCATGCCAATGTGAAACTGTGAAAGGAAAACCAGACACCAGACGGAGGACACTACCTCAAATTCCTTTGTGTGGACAAAGAATGTTGAATGTTGACTCACCACTCTAAGGCTACGTTCAGACTGCAGGCCAATGTGACTCAAATCCGATTTTTTTGCCCATATGTGACTCAGATCTGATCTTTTTATGACAGTGTGAACAGGCCAAGTCACATGGAATCTGATCTTTTCTAGTTCGGAACATAAAGTTGTGAACACTTGTCATAATTCGGGAGAACTGTAACCCGTGAGAGGACAATGTAAAACGGGAGTCTCCTGCGAGTTAACTGGAGCTATATGTTGCTCCTAGGTTACTGTAGCCTGCACAGCGTGCTTCTGCGCGTGACAACTTATTCTTCTGCGCATGCGGTTCACTTTCTGGCCGCGGACAGTTCACACTGGAGTCTGATATGGGCCACATTTAAACTATAATGTGAACTAACAACAAAAAAAATCGGATCTGGGGGAAAAAAATCGGAATTGAGCATTAAGGCCTGCAGTCTGAACGCAACCTAAAACTCTTGCACCAGTCTATGTTGCCAAGCTGGTCAGCAACATGTTGCCTACAGCTGAATCGTAGCTGTTTACAGGCTTATCGCTGACCTGCCCTTCTCTGCTTCTGATTGGCTATTACAGGCTTCTCGCTGACCCGCCCTTCTTTGCTTCTGACTGGCTAGTAGTCCTTAACTAGGAACTGCACATGTGCAACTCTTAGCCTTAAGCACAGAGTGAACAGAAGAGCTGCAGCAATGTGCTCAATGGAAAAAAATATGGTGGGGTCTTTTTTTTTTTTTTTTAATTGATGCACTTGGTTGATTTAATCGATGAATCGTTTCAGCCCTAATTCTTTCTGGTAATCCTCTGTCAGGTTGGTTACATTAAAGAGGTGGTATTATGCTCATTTTCAGGTTCAAAATCCTATTTAGGGGTTGTACCAGAACAGGTTTACATGTAAACCTGAGCACAATACCACCTCTTTAATATAACCAACCCAACAGAGCATTACCAGAATGAATTAGGGCTGAAACGATTCATCGATTAAATCAACTACTAAAATGCTTTGATGCAAAGAATTTGCATCTATCTATTTATCTTGCATCTATCATCTATAACTATATAGCACACTGTTTTGCATGGATATTTATTTTAAGAAAAGAGACAGGCCACAACAGTAGGCTGGGCAGCAAGCATGATATTTTAAAGTGATCTTATCAATACATTCAAGGAAAATTGTATTACAGTAATTGCGAAATTACAGATAATCAACCAGCAAAGCAAATTGCATTCCCTAGAAAAACCATGTTGCACAGCTGTTGCTAACAGATTCTGATGCACAGCAGATGGAATATTTTATTAAATATATTTTACTTTTACTTGAGTAAGTTGGTCATTTTTTTTCTTTTTCTTTTTATGGGAGTAATTGTACTTCTTCTTGAGTAAAGATTTTGAGTAGCTACTCTACCCACTACTGGCCAGCGGTACCAGTGGTAACGCTGACATGGTGAACATGAGCCAGCAGAGATGAGGGCAAGAGCAGAACGGAGTCAAAGCCTGCAAAGTCCAAAGCACCACTTTATGGTAAGATTATTTATTTATTTGTTGTCTTCAATGACTCAGCTGAGTTGATTTCTTTACTTTAGGAGAGTTAAAGAGGGGGTTCTAGTTTTGAAAATGTATTTTAATGGCTCATTTAATTATGTACTCTACTTTCATTAAACTCTCAAGACCGCAGGAATAAAGGTCTGTAAAGACCCAGAGACCCCGAACAAATGCTTTGTCCTGAGAGTGGGCCAACCAGGGCCAAACTCCTGGGCTATTTGTTTGCCTCTGTCTGTGAGCGTCCTTAGCCTTAAAAACCTGTTACATGTCCATAAACAATTTGAAAGTAGTCAAAATGTTCACAGATGAACATCCTGCAGTATATTAAGAGGAAGAGGACAGATGTCACAGGAGGAGGAGAAGAAAAAAATTGAGGACGAGCTTGTAAATTGTATGGATAGCTACTAGACATAGTAAATTCTAAAACTCACGTTATAAAAGGACTTTGTTAGGCCAATGGCATGTCATCAGAGTTTGCTTTGAAGACAGTTCACAAACATTTGTTGCAGAGAGAGTCAGGGTCAAGTGAGACAGAGGTAATCTCACAGACAGCTCACAGGTGGAACGTTAGGATAACTAAATACAGGGTTTTTTCTGCATAGAGAAATTTTTCGCGCCAAAGAGATTTTAACGAGCGCCAAAGGAAAATCACCAGCGGCAAAATGATCAGAAATGAAAGAGGGAAAAAGCGTCATATTCTCTCCGAATGGGTTTTAATAGCCATTTATCAAACAACTGTTGAGCAAGCAGATCATAAACTTAAATACGACGTCTTGACTTCCAGCAGTCACCTCTCCTCTCATCCACAGCCGCTGTACTTTTACACATGCAGCTGACGCTGGATTAATAAACCAGCTGCTGTGTTGGTTTGACTGCGTCTGAACGCTCCGCTACGAAGGTCGTGCTAATGACTTTCTGTTATTTCTCACAAAATATAAAAGCCGTTTGTGCCTGAAGTGTGCTGGTATTCACCAGTACTGTCCCCTTTACATTTCAGTCTTTGGGAATCCGGTACTGGTCCTCTCCTCTGTCCTCTCCAGATCAGGTTCTCTGGGCTCTACGTGACTCTCACCTGTTCTCGTTCTCTCCTGTCTGCTAATCTCCGCAGGGAGATCGGGAGCCTTTCATGCAGCCATGTGGCGTTAGTTGCTCGTTAGTGTTTTTTCGTGAACTGACCAATCACAGCCTGGAGTAGGTGGGACATTAAAAAGGTTGAGGCACTACAGCAAAGAATAGAAATGTTGAAAACGTTGTATGCACAGGTATTATTAGACAAGTTAGTACTTTGCATAAAGAAATCAGAGTCTAACCACCATGTAGAGCATTTTTCTTGCACAATAATTTAACGACTGAAAACAACCCACAAATGAAACTGCGGTTTTGTCTAACTGGAATTAATATTATAGGCTAGGCTACTAATGGTAAGCTATACAATTCTGTAATGAATACACCATTAGCACTAATCAAACCTTAACCACAGTGGTGTAGGCTAATATCAGAAAATGGTTTTATTATTGAAACAGCTGAATCTCAACTAATAAACTATCTGTAAACAGATTATCCAAATAAAGTGTAACCTGTAAATATAGTATTCTAACATTATACTTTCTGTTTAATGTTATAATATTTATTAATACACTAATCTATACCTTTACTTTTCCATGTTGTGGATATATTTTATTTATCAAATGGTCAGAAACAACAAAAACGAATAGGTTTCAGTCATAAGGTAACTCATTGCCTTTACTGTACGCATATGAATCATGCTTACTGTTGCGTGAAGTCATCCTCCAAAGGCCCATTCTGAGCCTGTAAATACATCTTTAGTGTGGCTATTAACTGGCAGCTGTTTCATGCTTTTTATGGTAGGTAGTCAGTGGGTTTTGTTCTAGTTATATTAAACTGTGTCCCTCTCAGACTGTGCACCCGAGTTTTCATAATCTCCCCTCTCCATTCTATTCTCCAACTTCTCTCACTGCAAATACCCCGTTTCAGGCATACTGATGAGTACATTCTGTTTTCTGCTTCTTCTTTTTTTTTTAAATCGGGGGGCATGCCCCCAAACCCCCCAAGCATTTCAGCACCCCCACGCCCCCTCCCAGGTTCAAAGTCGTTCCTACGCCCCTGTGTGTCTTTGAACCTAAACGATAGCGCCACAATGCTGTCTTCACCGTGATGGGCTCGTACCTGTAACAGACTCTGTAACAGGTAAAGATCTGTCGGGGCTACCCTACATACCCGCCAGCGAGTCCCTGTTGTGCCGGTGGAGGAGGCGGACCCCGGGAAAGCGGCTGCTGACGGAGCCCTCCGCCGCCTTCACTCTCTCCGCTCGGTACCTGGCGACTTGCAGCTCCAGCAGTTTGATTTTCCTCCGCAGGAACTCGTTCTCCTTCTGGCTCCTGGACATTTCCAGATGAACTACCGCGTATCCGTCGTCCACAACTTTACAAATTTCTGCGACGGCCGCGTTAGCCAGGACCTCCATGATGGAGGCAATCTGAGAGTGGAAGTCCATGGCGTTCGACATTGTGACTGCGAGCTGAAACACTCTCCTTTTTCCTTCGTCCAAAAACAATACCGACGATAGAAAGCGCTGCGCTGCTAATTTAACTTCATAACTGTGTAGTTGTATTTTTTTAAATTAACGCAGAAAACTTGTACCCCCGGTTTTTGCTGATATGATGGCTACACGGAAGCTCTAATTTTGGGCAATATTCTTCCAGTAGAAACGATGACTATAGTACAACAGCGCCCCCTGTGTTCAGGAGCGGACCTTCCACCCAGAGTAGTCCACACAGTAGCTGGGGTGTACTGGGGTAACTTGACGTGGAGATTAGCAACATTCGATTGAAAAGTAAAATAAAGTGTGACTGCTTACAGGAATATTAGATTCATTTTTATTTATATAGCGCCAGTTCATAACACAAGTTATCTTCAAGCACTTTTCATATAGAGCAGAGGCCTGTACATGGCTTAAATTTCATTTAACAGTTGGGAGGGGACAATAAACATAAAATTTCTCAAGAGCAATTTTTGAAGGGGACACAAATAATGAAACCAAAATGTGTGTAGGCCTACACAGTAGCGTGGGAGACCATGATGTTACCAAATAGCCATGACTTTTTCTACTTGTGTGTTGTTTTTCTTTTTTCTGTCATTTTTATCTGGCCAACAACACAAATTAATAATTGTTTAAATATGACTTAGGTTCATATGTTCACCACGTGGTCATATTATCCTAATTATCTTGCCACAAAGTATTTTAGTTTTTGTCTGAGACAGAGGACATCTACTACTTAGATATTCAACTGTATCAAGCCCACAGTCTGTCATTTAACATCATATTGCGCAAAACCCAACACACCGCTAGATCTACAATATTAGCTTAATATTAGTTATTACAGCATTAGCTGTAGTAAGAGATGTAACGATTGCATTTCTCCTGGCTGATTCCATTACTGATTTTTTTAAAGGTTTGAACTGCCAATTTTGATTTTCTAACTGCGGGGCAGATTAGTTTTTCTTGGGATTCACATCAGCACGAGCATAAAAGTTGTCTGTTCTCACTGGGTTACATTCAATTGTATGGTCATAATGAAACACTGATTATTACATAATGTTTGCATTATGGAGGGAGCTGTTTTGTACAAATAAAATCCAACTGGAAATAAATTGTAGTATGCAATAAACTAGGCCATTTTAAAATATGTTTTGATGCTTGCTAACTTCCAGGGACTATTGAGACGCTCCATGATCTGCCATTGTTGTGAAATAATGGTCCATTGGAGTGAACGGAGATGACGTGACTCTCTCTAAAGGGCTCTGGTAGTGTGTTTTGCTGCCCTAACTAAATACCAGTTAAATCTGTCAGATTTGTCATTACAGCAGCTAACTATCTGCTAAACACTTACAATTCTTTCCATTTTTTGGCAACTCTCGTTATCTCTCCATAGTTGTTTACAAGATTTTTGCTAGCTAACGCTTCCGTACTTTAGCTGAGCTGTTAGCAACTCTAGCTAGAGATGGCTTCTCTTTCTCCCTCTTGCTCTCCTGCTCTCTCTTGCTTGGTGTGTCAGATGTTCACTTACTCCTCTGCCTTCTTTAGCGATAATGGTACTTGCAACAAGTTGTAGCCATGGAGGTGAGGCTCAGTGATTTAGAAGTTTGGCTCCGCGCGATGGTAGATAAGTAGGTAGGTAGATTTTATTGTCACAATACAACAAGTTGTAGAGTGAAATTGAGTTTTGTAACTCCCTTCTGCTATGTAGCAGAGAGTAAACATTAATAAAAATTCAATTGTGAAAAATGGTAACAGAAATAAACTATCACTGGAGCAGTGCTGAGGATGAATTAGAGTTTAAGAGTCTGATAGCTTGGTGGAAAAGCTGCTCTGCAGTCTGGTGGTGTGGCAGCAGAAACTTCTATATCGCTTCCCAGAAGGCAGCAGGGTGAACAGGCTGTGGCTGGGTGGGTACTGTCCTTTAGTATCCTTTGGGCTCTGTAGGCACCTCACCTCACTGATATCACTGATGCTCAGGAGATGGGTACCAATGATCTTCTGAGTAGTTTTAATCTCCTGCTGCAGAGCCCTCCGGTCCTGGGCCGTGCACATCCCATGCCAGTATGTGATGTTTCCACTCAGGATGCTATCCCCTGGGATAGCCATCCCCTGGGATAGCCATCCCCTGGGATCCCCTGATCAGCCGGGAAAAGGGTGGCTGGGTCCGAAACAGAAATAGCCATAAGCATTCAAAATCCACGGTTCACCACCAGCCTGTTCACTTTTCTAACAGATTTTCCCTACTCAGGGACACACCAGCTCAGAAACCAACTCTGATTATTGGCAGCTAAATTTTGAGAAACGTGAAGTTGGCGAAGCCAGCGGCAATGGTGAAGTGCATCCCTGGGGCGAGAGTGGACGACAAAATTCATCCCACTTGGGATGGAGCAGCTCTCATATCTAGAAATCTGGCCAAGTTTGTTAGTTGACTAAATCCATGACAATCCAGAGTTGAGACCAGGAGGCAGAGTTGCAGTCTAACACACTTCTCTGCCCTTCAATTTCAGCAGTTTCTCACCCAAAACCCAAGGCAGAGTCCCAGTCTTATGCACATCTCTGTGCTTGTATTTCAGGAGTTGCCTAGCCAAAGCCTCATAGTGACGGGGCAGACCGTAAATGCAGACCGTAAATGCAAAGGTAAACACAGAGGTGGAAAGAGTACAAAGAAGTAACTGATATAAAAATCTGGTATAAAAATCTACTGAAATAAAAGTTAAAAGTAGCTCATTCAAAGTTTACTCAGAGTAAAAGTTATGTAGTTACTTTTCTTACCTCTTAAAATAACTTATTTATATTGATTTAATATCTTATACTTCTTATAGTATAGTATGGCGGCCGTATGCAAAACTACAAAGTGAGTGTATACAGCGATTAGTTCAAGGAAAGCAGGGAAAACACTGAGATCATACAAGAAAACGTCTGTGGTTTTAATTATCACAGCGAATTAAACACCCTTGCACATAGCCTGCACAATGAGTTTTCCTCAATGGGCGGATGCTGGCTTTGCTTTGGGCAGAGCCTAGTGATTGTGTACACACGTGAAAATAAAGCACATTAGTATCACAAGCAGAAATTCAGCCTGTATAATAGTGTCATAACTACGGATTAAGGAATAACTCTGATAAAGGATATTTAGCAATCACTTTCACAGATGGCTGAAATCTGTAAAACCCGGTCAGCTAAGTGGCCGGGATGATGTTACCACTCGGTAGCGGGTTCACAGCAACTATTCCAGCAGCGGACGCGGGTGGGACAGTCCAGTCGACTAAAATTTTGGGAAGGTAGGACACTTGGTTATCTTCTTCCCTGTTAAGCACGGAGTTTTAGCTATCCGTCTTCTGCAGGTAATGATCCCTTGTTAAACAACAAGGAACCTCAGGATCCAAAAGGTGACTGTGTGTTTCACACACAGAAAGAAAACACAAAGGAGAAACATGGACAAGGGTAACAGAACAGTGCTGACCAGCGAGTTTGAGTCTGTATTCAGGAACAAAAGAAAAAATCAATGTTGAGAGTGTTACGTCTCCTATCACTGCTCACGCGGTTGTGGAAAAGACAATGTGCAGGCTGCGCTCAAGCCTACTATACCTGAGGAGGGTGCACCCGCTGCGTTACTTGGGTGACCTGCAGGAATACAGGCGTAGCCAATAGTGGATCTGCTTCTAGGTCTGACTCACTCTTTCGCACCTAGGTGCGAAAAGTTTGTGTCTGTTTTGACTGACCTTTGTTTGAAAATAACTCAAATTCAAGCTTTTGGAAATTCGACAGGCCTGTAGGAAGGCAGGAGGTCCAGTCTTTATTCTATTAGACTGTCCTGGTCCTAACATAGGGGGTTCTCTCGTTCTGAATTTCCAGCAACCCATCACTTATGTCTATCTGCTGCAGCTGCACACAGCTGTCCTCTGATAGAAAAAACACTAGAGAGTCAGATGAGTCAAGGTGAGGTGGCACTCTACACTTAACCCAAGTTACACTGCCTGCAGGGATTACTTTATTTTTCGGTAGGGATTAGTCTCTCTGGTTTTCCCTGAATCACCAACTCCACCACATTAAAAGTGGCATTTCCAGGGGTAATGGACTCACAAGGAAAGGTTAGATAAATTGGGGTCTTCATTTCCTGGCAAGTTTACAGTAATGATGATCCTGAGCACCTCTTGTTGGTTCTCACTCTCCATGAGCTCAGAAAGTAACTGAATCTCAAGATCAAGTAGGTACTTGTCTTTCCAGGACCTATGTATTATGCTGACTTGGGATCCGGAGTTGACAAGAACTGCCAGACCATTAAGAATGCCCTTAGTTATAGCCTTTCTTAGCTTAGCAATTTGTTCATTACTGGAAGGTGGAGGGTCATGTGAGGGTGCTACAGGTGTTTTGTTGCGATGACACATTTTGTTGACATTAGCTGTCTCAGTGGTTTTGTTTTTCTCATCATGTCCACTAAAAGACCGATTGTCTCTAAAGGCAGCTTCTGTATCTGCGAGATGGGACTTTTGAGGGACTCCGGTTACTGTTTGTCCCCCTGAAGCAACCGGTTCACGTTTACCGGGCACTGGTGTTTTAGACGGCCTACAGCCCAGAGGCCCTTCTCACCGCAAGTGAAACAGTGGTTACAATGCTGCAAGTCCTTTCCCCATACTTTGTGCATCCATAGCATCTGAGAGTGGTTAAACATGTGGTCCCTTTGCACAGTCTTTGAAGGTGAATCTACTAACTCAGAGCGTCTGTTTTTTCTGCGAGTTGCTGCATAGTGTCAGTTTTGGTTTTCTGTTCGACAATGTCTTTCTTTGTATTTGGTTTTGTATTTCACACTTTCTCCCTCAACTTGTGCACTGTGTGCAGCTGTGTGTCTTGAGCGGTGTGTTGAGGCCAACCTCCGCTGTTGCTCACTCTCATCGCTTGTTATTTTAGGATTGTCTCATCTGTGCAACTGTGTGGTCTGAAAGCAAGAGTTTCAGACCCCTGCAAATGTTGTTATATGCAACAATATGCATATATTTATCAAGCATCATGTGACAAATTTGAACATAAATCCAAAATATCACTGCTGGGACTTAAAAATGTCCGTAGTTGCAGAAACACCCATACATGTTCAGGCTCCCAGAGCTTTCCACGCGGCTCACTGATCTACAGTCTGAACATTTTCTGTTTTGCTCCCAGTTCCCTATGAACTGTCATACATGGTAAATGGTCTGTATTTGTATAGTGACAGTACCCACCCAGCCACAGCCTGTTCAGCCTGCTGCCTTCTGGGAAGAGATATAGAAGTTTCTGCTGCCACACCACCAGACTGCAGAGCAGCTGTTAGAACTGATTATGTATTAATGTATGTTGTCTGATGCGTAGCGGAAGGGAGTAACAAAACTCACTTTCACTCCATAACTTTTTATATTGTGATAATAAACCTACCTACCTATATCAGCATTTCAGGTGGAAGCTGGAGAAATGCCACTGATTCTAAGTTTAGAACTTTACAAAGTCAAAAGGATTCACATCCTGCAAAATGGATGTGAATGACTGTTGGGAAAGCAGCAAAATTAAAAAAAGTATTTTGCAATGTAATACCAGATATAACAAAGGAATTAGGAGTCAGTGTTTGGGTTACTAGTCCAACCGCTTTAATGCCAGCTGTTCCACCATGGTTACTACCTCAGCCTATAACTGATTTTCTTTATTGAAACAGATTTGTTCAAGTAAGAAAGTTTTTGATATGCAAGCTTATGTGAACACTATGCTGCGTGAGAGATATGGGTATTATGTACATTTATTACAGATTATTTACTTGTTTGCATGAGAGTGGAAAGAGGAAGTCAAACCAATGAGAATGCTCAGACTCAAGTGCAGCTCTGGCTAGTCTCAAAAATACTACACCAAAATGCAGGGAGGATTTGACAGGTTTGAAATTGTATTATCTTTAAGTAGGCTGGGGATTGATATTCAGTTTATATGGGTTCCAACACACATTTGTATCCAAGGGAACTAGATTGTAGATACTAAAAATGGGTTGACAGTAAATCGGGTAGAGGTGGCAGTAGTCTACAAGTTAGCAAAGTAGAGATCAAAGCATATGCACAGAATAAAATTACTGGATTACAACTGGAAACTGTGGAGCAGGTTCTGTTTGTGTGCACTAAATACTTTAAGGAATAGACTGGAACATGAAGGAATTAAACAAATGAACATTAAAACTATTTTTGCAAAACTCTGGAAAGATAGTGTTTAAACTATAGTACACTAACTATAGATAGTGTTTACTTAACATTTTTACATCAAGACTAAGCACAAGAATTGAAGGCATATGTAACTAGGATACAGTAGGTGGCGATAATCCTCCATCTGGTTGCAAGTCAAAGAAAAAGAAGAAGAAGAAGAAGAACAAGGAGAAGTAGAAGAAGACATTTGCGTAAGCAGCAGGTGTACCTCACAAGGTCAGTGGTACACGGGTGACCCAAGCAGAAAGGACTGTTGGGAAAGCAATTTCCTCCCGTTCCGGTCATTAGTCCGGTCCAGTAAGACAGCTGTTTTCGTCTCAGAGATGGCCAGAGGAAGCCGAAGCCGTCCCTCAGCTCCAGCCAGGTAAATCTATTTACAGTAAGTTACCGTTTCACAGCGGGCTCACTCTCTGTACAGGTAGTGTAACGCACCGCGGTGAAGTTAGTTTAAGTTGGATATTCGACAGACGTTCACCCAGGATCCGGTGACGGCTTCTTAGTGTCGGCAGTGTAAGTGCGGTTAGCTCACCTCCTTTTAAAGACCGGCCGTCAGCTTAGGGAGCATCAATAAATTGTTAAATGAGTGTCACGGGAAAACCATCATTTATTTCAATAGCGTCCATGTCACGTGATCCAATGCCGAACTGTAGAACTACACTGTGAAAATGAGACACAACTCTTTATATTAGATTTGAGTGCATATTCGAATTTATATTAATATTTATTAATAACTTATGGAAAATGTCTTTTTTTCAGTAGCTTCCATGTCATGTGACCCACAGACTCCAAACCAATGCTGGATTGTGGAATACACTAGGCAAATGAGACACACCACTTCATATTAGAAATGAGTGCATATTTTATTTTATATTGATATCAATCAGCTGATCAAAAGATGAATATGATTATATCAGTGCATTATATGAAGGTATAATTTCTACTCTTATTTCATAGTGTGGTGATGTGCCACAGTGGGACACAAAGGCTTTCACAGTTGTCACTAATACAGAAGATTACGTAATGTCGCTTTAAGGCCTCTCTTAATACACAAGAAATGTACTTTTCTCTTTGTAGCCACGCTTCATCGCATGCTCCAGCCCCTGCTCATCCACCTCCTGCTGCCCTGGCCGCAGCTCCAGCTCAGTCCCAGGGGCCGGGCCTCATGGCCCAGATGGCTACCACAGCTGCTGGGGTGGCAGTAGGCTCGGCTGTGGGCCATGTCGTTGGCAGTGCCCTTACTGGAGCATTTAGTGGGGGCAGCAGCAATTCAGAGCCAGCCAAGCCTACATATCAGGTAAGAGGTGGAGGAGAATTAGACAGAATTAGTGTGGCTGGAATACTGAACCTAACTGGATGTGCAACCGTGTCTGGGCGTGTTTTGAGTCTGACTTTTCTTGGTGTTTTTCACCCGCAACTTTTTTGCTTTATTTTATTATATGGAGAGACAATAAATTGGGCAGGGCATTAACAATCCCACAGTATCAAAGTTGGCATTGAATGTTTTGTCACATTCATCATTTAGATTTCTTCAAAACCTCAAAACAATCTGTAGTTATTATCAGTTAGTTCATGATTAATTTAATTTTTTTTTTTTTTTTTTTTTACTATTTTTAGACTGTATCTTACTATGGTAAAGTAGTAATATTTATTTGAGACTTTTGGCTTCTTTTGTTAAATACATCTCCTATTCAAATAAATCAACTGAAAACAGGTTTATATTGCTCAATAGT
Organism: Lepomis macrochirus; assembly: GCA_024633595.2. Taxonomy (NCBI): domain Eukaryota; kingdom Metazoa; phylum Chordata; class Actinopteri; order Centrarchiformes; family Centrarchidae; genus Lepomis; species Lepomis macrochirus. Next base: position 179,803 of record JALXJV020000032.1, on the reverse strand, counting down.
TGTAAAAACCATAAATCATGTTGGCATTTGACCTTTTCAAGCGAGACCCTGACTGGGAGAATATATGTACCCTACAGGCTGAAATGTTTCTTTTTTGCTTTATGTATATACAGGATGTACAGGTAAAGGAGTGATTCACCAGCTATTTATCAGAGTTAAACAAAAATGTAATCACAGTTACAATTATAAAAAATAAAAAGGTTAACAAACATAACAGACTCAAACATGTCATGCTCTCTCTCCGGCTGACAGCCATTTAATAAAATGTAGTGAACCTACGTATTTATTGGTTAATAAAGTTATGACTGAATATTTGGAAATATTAATTCATAAAATTCTCGTTTTGGGGCAACACCTGAAATTGCATTCGCCCAGGGCCTTCAGGACTCGCTGTGTATGGTTATAATGATTATACAATTATTTACTAGTGATCAGTTAGTTAGTAATTGCTAAATCATTTTTAAATCAATTCAATCAGTCAGTCAGTTTCATATCAAAGTCGTGAATCCTGCATGCAGTGAGTTGGATTTAAACAGTACACACTCACAGTTCCTGTTATTAAGGTGAAATTTATTAATTAACTAAAGTGAATACAAAGTCATAAATTATGACTAAACAGAATGCAGTCAATGAGGATGATGGAGTTCAATGTGAATTTAGCTGTCTATTGTGGAAAGGATTTGAGAGTAAGAGAACAGGCAAACGAATGGATGCAAGTTATGATAACTTATATTTGGCTAGGAGTTTAGGCTAAAGGGTTAAAAATAAGGACAACACCTCAACCACAGAATGTAGTTTGTTTAGCCTTACTGCTTGTTGGTTCTCAGCCGGATGGTGTGGGCGGCCTCACGACTAGTTAGCATCAGGTCTTCAGGTCCAGTTTCAGTGGTTTGGCATGCCAGGACCGGCTTTTTACTAGTAGGTTTGTCCTGGAGGTCCGTCCTAGGTAGCTTGTGGTTGAAGAACACTTGCAATGATAGGCCTTTAGCCTGGCTTGGTTCGTCGGCAGCTGTCCGTTGCCATAAACACATACCGTTCTTAGTTTTAAGCATTTGTTAAAAGGAAAAGAAAAGTTACTTAATCGTAATGATTAAAAATGGTTCGGTTAAAACAACATTTTCCGGATCACAGCAGATGAAAGAAACTTCACTAACCACTTTCTGGATAATATTGTTTCCTACTTAGAGAATATATAAGCAAGTTATACGAACATGTCATCAGATTATAAACAATAAAACAGTAATACATTAAACAGGAGTGTCATTAGCAATGACATGCAATACTTCTTTTGTCCTCTAGGGGGGACACTGGTTCCATGAGAGGACAAAGGCTCCTCTGATTATTTACAGGTGAAACTCGAAAAATCAGCATATCGTGCAAAAGTTCATTTATTTCAGTAATTCAACTTAAAAGCTGAAACTAATATATTATATAGACTCATTACATGCAAAGTGAGATATTTCAAGCCTTTATTTAATATCATTTTGATGATTATGGCTTACAGTTTATGAAAACCCCAAATTCAAAATCTCAGAAAATTTAGAATATTACATGAAATCAATAAAAAAGGATTTTAAATACAGAAATGTCAGCCCTCTGAAAAGTATAATCATGCATATGTACTCAGTACTTGGTTTGGGCCCCTTTTGCATGAATTACTGCCTCAGTGCGGCGTGGCATGGATGCTATCAGCCTGTGGTCCTGCTGAGGAGTTATGGAAGACCAGGATGCTTCAATAGCGGCCTTCAGCTCTTCTGCATTGTTCGCTCTCATGTCTTTCATCTTTCTCTTGGCAATGCTCCATAGATTCTCTGTGGGGTTCAGGTCAGGCCAGTTTGCTGGCCAATCAAGCTCAGTAATCCCATGGTCATTGAACCAGGTTTTGGTACTTTTGGCAGTGTGGGCAGGTGGCCAGTCCTGCTGGAAAATGAAGTCAGCATCTCCATAAAGCTCGTCTGCTGAAGGAAGCATAAAGTGCTCTAAAATGTCCTGGTAGATGGCTGCGCTGACTCTGGACTTAATAAAGCACAGTGGACCAACACCAGCAGATGACATGGCTCCCCAAACCAACACAGACTGTGGAAACTTCACACTGGACTTCAAGCATCTTGGATTGTGTGAATCTCCATTCTTCCTCCAGACTCTGGGACCTTGGTTTCCAAATGAGAATCAGAAAAGAGGATTCTGGACCACTGAGAAACAGACCAGTTCTTTTTTTCTTTAGATGCAGTAAGTCCAGCCTCAGTCCTTGTGAAGCTCCCCCACACATTTGAAAGGCCTTTTCCTGACAATCCTCTCCAGGCTACGGTCATCCCTGCTGCTTGTGCACCTTTTTCTTCCACACTTTTCCCTCCACTTAACTTTCTATTAATGTGCCTTGATACAGCACTTTGAGAACATCCAACTTCTTTTGCAATTACCTTTTGAGGCTTTCCCTCCTTGTGGAGGATGTCAGTGATGGTTTTCTGCACAGTGGTCAGCTCAGCAGTCTCCCCCATGATTGTGAATTCTACTGAACCAGACTGAGAGACCAATTAAAGGCTCAGAAACCCTTTGCAGGTGTTTTGGATTAATTAGCTGATCAGAGTGGGACACGTTGAGCCTACAATACTGAACCTTTTCACGATATTCTAATTTTCTGAGATTTTGAATTTGGGTTTTTCATAAGCTGTAAGCCATAATCATCGAAATTATATCAAATAAAGGCTTGAAATATCTCACTTTGCATGTAATGAGTCTATATAATATATTAGTTTCACATCTTAAGTTGAATTACTGAAATAAATTAACTTTTGCACGATAAGCTAATTTTTTGAGTTTCACCTGTACTTATAGTTAACTCAATTCTTGGTTCAGACACTAAGACAATTGTTTATTTAACACTCGATAATATTTCTGTATCATATCATTTCTAAGAGTATATAAAGGTGCGTGGAACAAAGCATTGGTTACAACATGTCAGCGAGCATTGATGAAGATTAAAAGCACAGCAAAATTAACTTATTTATGGTTTCTTCTTCTCAGCACAGTTTTAACAAGAATGTGTAATAGAACTACTCAAATCAAAGTGGCAGGTGTTACTAAGTAACTTAAAGATTATTTAATTAAACAAGAGATAGGTATGTTTATAAGGAGACAACATTGATTTGTCCACACAAAGGACTTTGGACTGAATAGTGATAGAGTCTTTGTCAGTTTGATTAGTTTGTGGCTGCTGAGGTCCTCACAATAGTTTAATATTGTCATTTTAATAGTCACGCATAGAGTCTGTTAGCTCATCTTCACCAGAGGTGGTGGGTTTATGGCTGAAACTGCCCAAAACAGCACTTGGGAGTGGAGCAGACCTTTCACCGCCTTCTTACCCTTCACTCCGCGGTATTGTTGCTGTCTGTTGAGAGTTGATATCTCAGCCCCCCTCTTTCTCTCAGGGAGAGGCAAAGAGAGATTCTGGATTAACCCTTTTTGATATAAAATAATCAAAATTAGACTAGCTGGTTCGCTACAAAAATGTACACAGAGCAGCAGATACAAGTCACCTCTATACTGATTTACAACAAACTCAATGTGTTTCTTTCCTTGCTGGAATCATTCCAGGAGCCCCCACGGCCTGCTCCAGCCCAGCCAGGCCCCTGTCACTTTGAGGTCAAGCAGTTCCTGGACTGTGCCACCAACCAGACTGACCTGAGTTTATGTGAGGGCTTCAATGAGGCTCTCAAACAGTGCAAGTTCTCCCATGGTGAGTCTGTAGTGAATGCTGACTAGAGCATAGCTCAAAGTAAGCCATATGCTCCTAACAAGATTTCTATAATCTTCTTCATGTAAAAGCTTCATGTAACAAACTACATTGTTGTCATCCTGGTAAACCACAGTTTGTATTTTTTTTTTTTAACAGTTTTATGACTTTTGATTCAGAAACTTTTCGTAAGGAGCTACAGCAACTGCTTGCACAAAATTATAAAATTATTTTAGTAGTTATAATGTTGACGTCTTCCTTCTGCTTTTCTGTAGGTGTGACCTCACTGGTGTGAAGGATAAGTGTTGGCTGTCATGACAGACATATTTCAGCAATGACAACACATTACCTCTGGCAGTAAGCATTTGTTGGTTGATGACAGTGTAAAGTATGAAATGTTTTTGGTAATGTACAGTGATAAACCTTTAATAAATAGCTGCTATCTACTGACACATTCTGTCAACATGTGCTGTCTTTATTCATGTTATTTTTATTTGATTATTTTTTTTATTATTGCAAGACAAAATACACTACATTGACATGACGATACACAGGCAACAAGACATGAGAAAGGGGGGGGAAAATAAAGTACATGACATCAATAACATTTTTTTTCAATTCAAATTAGCTTTATTGGCATTATGGGTAATAACAATATTGCCAAAGCATCATACAAACAAACACAGTCAAAAAAATGACTTAATCTTATGTGTGTGTGCTCATGTATGTTCAGCTTTTATTTCCTAAAAATAAAGGAACAAATAATCTTAAAGTAAATAACATTTAATATTTGGTGACATAACCCTTTCTTGCAATAACTGCCTGAAGCCTGCGACCCATCGACATCACCAAACTGTTGCATTTTTCATCTGTGACGCTATTCCAGGCTTTTACCGCAGCTTCTTTCACTTATTGTTTGTTTCTCCTCTTAAGGAGGTGAAATGCAGCTCTATTGGGTGAAGGTCAGGTGATTGACTTGGCCAGTCTAAAACCTTCCACTTTTTCTCCCTGATGAAGTCCTTTGTTTTGTTGGCAGTGTGCTTTGGCTCATTGTCCTGCTGCATGATAAACTTCCTCCCCATTAGTTTCAATGCATTTCTCTGTAAATTGGCAGACAAAATGTGTCTGATTTTATTATTTTTTGTGCAATGGTACCTCTGTATGAGTAAGCACATCATGAGCAATGTACAATCCTGAGTCAGATTCCTCGTATGTGAACACATACCTGGCAATAAAGCTGATTCTGATTCTGCTGCTACCATCATCAGTTCTATCATCAATAAATATTAATGAGCCTGTTCCAGAAGCAGCCATGCACGCCCAAGCCATGACATTACCTCCACCATGCTTCACAGATGTGCTTGTATGCTTTGGATCATAAGCAGTTCCTTTCTTTCTCCACACTTTGGCCTTTCCATCACTTTGGTAGAGATTAATCTCTGTCTCATCAGTCCATAAGATTGTGTTCCAGAACTTTTGCGGCTCATCTCTGAACTTCTTTGCAAATTTCAGTCTGGCCTTCCTGCTGATGAGTGGTTTGCATCTGGTGGTGTGGCCTCAATAACAAAGGAGCTTGCCTTTCCATTCCAATACTTTTGGAGGGGACTGTATGTACATGCATCCCATATCATCAGGGAAGGGGGGTTGGCTATTCGATGTATAATTGAGAGAGGCAAAAAGACTGTCGGGGAGCTACAGAAAGAGCGAGAAGGAAAATAAAATAACAATGGCAATAATACACAATAATAAAACATAAATAAATGTTAGTAATACAAGAAAGTGTGTGTGTGCGCGCGCTAAATAATAATCCATGGCTGCAAAAGTTCAAATCCACTTTCTTACTCAGTTATTTTTTCAAATGTTGGCACTCTTGAGTATAAAACTAAGCCTAACTAGACCAGACCTGGGCCCGTATTCACAAAGAATCTAAGAGTCCTCTCAGAAAACTCTTATCTTAGCTTAAAAACTTTTACCTAGGAGTCTTAGCTTAAGAGCTATTCAGGACTGATCTGAGAGCAACTCTGAGCAAGGAAAAGACAAAAACTTTTATCTTAGTGAGGAGGCGGGGTTGACCCCGTTGCTATGTATGACACAATCTTTTGAAGACTGTGATTGGTTGGTTGTCCAAGAAGGAAAAAAAGAGTGATTCTAAGTGTAGGTTATATTGTAAGCTTCACTTTGGAAATTACATGCGTAATATTTACTATTTGACCGTTCTCTCCTCAATCACTCTTACACACACACACACACACACACACACATTATATATGTGTATATAAATCCTGTTTTTTTATTTACCATGCTGTTAATTTCCTATAAGGTATTTGATTGGCTCGGAATGATAAAAATTGTTCCACTCTTTCCAATTACACTGATTGTTGGCGTTTCTATTTAAGTGGTGGTTTGAATGTAGCCTATCAAACACGGAATTAAAACCAAGCAGGGCGAGAAAGTCCAACTGGACCAGTTAGTGGATGAACACAAGGCAATTCTAAAAGGAAAATTTGGGCCTGGTGTCACAGCACGGGGCGAGAAGCAGACGAGGGAGCTTATAGCGCAAACTATTAACGGTTCATTCTCGTTGTGCGCAAGAGGGAAGCTGCTATATTCATACATGCAGTTTTTTTTGAGCCTGCAAGGTGGGAATGTCCAGTGGAAACGAAATGAACTGCGACACAATAAGAGGTTCTGAAAGTGCTGTAAGGCTGATGATACACAGAGCAACTTTTAGAGCAATCGTGCAGGGCAACGCTGTCGTCAATAATAATGAGTAAAGATTACTACCGTAATCCCCTTCCCCCCGCCACTCCGCCACCCGCCCCGCTCCGCCGCTATCCATTTAAAACATAGTCGGACTTGCCTCTAGCAAGATTGTCCAGCAACATTGCTCAAAAAGTTGCCCCGTCGTGTATCATCAGCTTTAATTGTTTGTGTGATCACGCTTACAGAAGGTTGTGACAGACCCAAATCATCACCGCTGCATTGCCAAATATCCTAATGTAGTGATTAGGCTACTTTCATTCCTGCGCTGTGTCGGGGATGTTTGCGTGTATCTAATAAGATCAGTCACAAACACGATCCCTGCACGATCTAATCTATAGCGTCTGATTAACTGACTGTCATCCTGCAACACATTTCTTCTCCCTCTTCGTCTTTCTGCCGTTTTCTCCTCTACTAAAGAAACTCTTAAGCCTCTTAAAAGTCCTCGTCCCTGCTCCTAACAATTCTGAGCTTAAGAGCTCTTTTAAGGGTTAAGATGCTTTGTGAATTACTTTTTTCTTTACTAGGATTTTTTCTTTAATTTTAAGAGTACACGCCCACTTTTCTAAGAATTTTCTTAGAATTACGTCACTAGGAGCTACTTTTAGCCTTAAGATTCTTTGTGAATACGGGCCCAGGTGTGATTAATCTTTAAACACTGCAGAATTAACTCAGTGGAGCTGTTTTCTCAAGTGGCTCCAGGTGATCACAGCTGATGCAGTGCGACACCTGCTGGTCAATATTGTAAATCCTTTTCGTGTGCGTGCTGTTGGTTTGATGCCATAGATCTCTATAATATCATGAACACTTTACTGTCCCCAGTATTTACTAAAATAAGCTTTAATCTGTGAGGCTAAACTAAATAACAGAAACACCTTTATTTTATAAATTACAGTTTAACAGCACCACAAACATGGTCCAAAATGATACAGCTGAATGCCACCTCTCATAAACTGTTAATCTCTTGATCATGAAGGGGGATTTATTTTCATTCATTCATTGTGTAGACATTGCATTGTCTTAAGGCAAAGAGGGAGAGCCACAGCAGTAATGATTCTTTGGTAGAACCTTAATTTTGAAGAGCAGCTTGAAGCACAGACACAACTGATGGAGAACACTGTCCAATCAGAAGCAGGGGGTTGATGAAGTCCCACCCACCAATGAAATGAAATTTTGAGTAATAAGTTTGTTTTGTCAGTAAGAAAGGAAAGCAAGACATTGTGCTGAATTTGTTTTTTTGGTTTTTGGTTAAACAAAAAAAAAGAAAAATCAAGCTGAATGTTGTTTTTTCGTTTTGGGCCCAAAATTGAAAAAACGGAAAAACGACCCGTTTCTGGTTTTTGCCTTTGTTAATTATACCAAAAAAACAAACGGTTAAAACGTACCTTGGTCGTCGTCCTACACCTATTAGTAATATCCCTATTTGGTTATTTCCAAAACTGAGATAGACTTAAATATATTTGAACTAAAGAGCGAATGGGAAGAGAGTGAGAAAGGACATCTGGCAAGTCAGTACATAAGGAGCAAATATGACAATTACTTAGATACATATACAGACAGATCTAAAGATGAAGAGGAGAAGGTGGGAATAGGAATATATATACCAACAATGAATGTAAGCATTGGGAAAAGATTACCTGATCAGGCATCAGTGTACACTCACCCAGAGTGGTGTGTTGTGTTGATTAAGTAGCAGCCCTTTATAGTATTCAAAATATGAAATCTAATAGAGAAGATCTAATGCTAGAAATCCATCAAGTTTAGTTAGATTACAGAGACTTCAGATAGATGTGATTCTGCTGGCTCCCCTGCCCATGTAGGTATAAAGGGAATGAGGGAGCAGACAAAATAGCTTAAAATACATACTCCGGTACAGTAGGTGGCGGTATGCACGTTCAAAAGTCATGGTTGCAATCTGCCATAAAACAAAGAAGAAGAAGAAGTCCTAGTCTCCACACAGAGTAGTCGGTACACTTGTTTATAGTAGTGCTTAAGATGCCTTTCATCGACTTACAGAGTAATTTACCCATCAGCTCCTTCTCTGAGGACTTTCTGAAGAAGCTGTGCTCCAGCGCCGCCGCTGCTCTGGGAAAACCCGAGGACGTGAGTACTATCTAAAGCCAAAAATCCACTGACTCTGGATACGGCGCGTTGCGCCTGCGCCGCGGTTGGCGTAGCTAATCACGACCGTTAGTCAGTGCTCGTGAGTCCACCAGCTGCGGCCGCAGCGCGTCCCAGAAGCGGCTCTCCGCTCCGCGGAGAATAGGGTCCTTTCTCATTTCCCAAATTTCCACCTCCTCGAATCCTCGAGGCGCGTCAAAGTCCCTCCCACCCGAGATGCGAGCTCGAGGAGTCGAGGAAACGGGTATTTCACGAAATGAGATGTCCTTTCCTCGGAGCCGTCATTTTAAAGCCACGTCAGTTAAATATGGCCTGTTGCACAGCTGCATCATCTGTCCACAGTTAGAGCTGTGATCTCTGTCAGAGCAGCAGACCAGCTTTTGGCACTAAAGGACCTGAACCATTTCAGTGCAGTACCCTTGATGCCCACCCACTGCTCCAAACGAGAGATCAGGATTTTATGGTCCACTGTGTCAAAGGCCGCAGTCAAATCAAGAACCACAAGAATAACACAATCCCCTGAGTCAGTAGGCCTACCTGAAAGGATATCATTAAAAACTTTTAGAAGAGCCGATTCTGTGCTATGTAGGGTTTTAAAACCAGATTGGAAGAGTTCAAGAATATTCTGCTCATCCAAGAAGGCCATTCATTGACTACAAACTATCTTTTCAAGGATTTTTGACAGAAAGGGTAGTTTAGATATAGGTCGGAAATTTGCGAGATCTGCAGGATCCAAACCAGGTTTTTAAATAAAGGTTGCACTACTGCATGTTTAAAAAGTTCAGGGACCACCCCTGAGGAAAGGCTGCTATTTAAAACTGCAAGAATAGATGGCCCTGTAGTAGAAAAAACCTCCTTAAAAAGTCGAGGAGGGATAGTATCTTTTGGAGAACCTGAGAACTTCAAAAGCCCAATAATCTTCTGTACAGCAGACAAAGTCACAGGTTCAAACTTGTCAAAGACAGCAGAGCACAGGACAGGGACTGAGGGGTCATAAGCAGAGAGTGAGATGTGAGCCCTAATGGTAGTGACCTTATCAATAAAAAAGTGAAGAAACTTTTCACACACACCATAGGAGGCATCAAAGCAGACAGTTTGCGGGACATTGAGAACTGAGTCGATAGTCTTAAACAAAACACGAGGCTTGTTACAGTTTGACAGAATAATTTTAGCGAAATATCACAGTGCTGACTGAAAATGGAGGCGAACTGAACAGCAGTAGAAGGGTTAATAATACGGCAGCGTCATGCAGTAGCGCGATGTTTAACTGTATTACAGGCAAGAACAGTCTCAAATAATACAGGCATGTGCTCAGAAAACACAGCGTCACAGGTCTGTAAGTTAAGAATAGGCAACACATAGGACAGGACAATATCAAGTGTAACTGCCCCCGTGGATCGCAGCAAGAAATGCAGAGAGTCTCGACTGATGTTTACGGTTCTTTATTTTTGTGGCCGTAATACACCGTGAAAACTATAAAAATATAAACAGATAAATGTAAACAACAGCTTTTATGTACATCAATTAGCTAAAAACATAATAAAAACAACCCTAATTAAAACACACAAATCACTGTCACTTTACGCTAAAACTACACATTCTAAAAATAAAATCACATTCTGCATTTAAAACCCGTCAAACATAACCAAACCCATTGACAACATAAACCCCTCACTCCAGCATACCTCGCTCCGCTTCCGAGGCGTTAGATGAAACCTTTGTTACTTCTCTTTAAGCTGTGGCGTCTTCCGTCCATGCTTTTAGTTTGTTTATGCGTGTGACCCCGTAAATTGATAGGGACGGGGTTTATCTACTCTTAGCAGGGGGTCAATTTAGCCTAGGGCGGAAACTATACTGCCCACTGGTGGGCTCCACTAACGCTTGCATGGAGTGATGATTTAATGCATTGCACCATATTCTCCATAAACACCTTGTATTAAGACATCAAAAAAAAACACAAACACATTTACATTTATTAAATCCAAAACCCCTTTTAAATACATTCAAGCGGACAGTTACATCAAGTATGTGTCCACGCTCATGTGTGGGGCCAGACACAGACTGCACAAGATTAAAAGAGTCAATCAGGTGTTAAAAGTCTTTTGCCTGTAGGTTTTCAGGACAACACACATGAACATTAAAATCCCCTACAATAAAGACACGATTATATTTAGGTATAATTTCAGCCAGAAAAACAGAAAATTCATTTATAAAGTCCTAATTATATTTGGGAGGCTGGTAGAGCCCTGCACACAGCACAGTGTGAGAGCGACCCAGCTCAAATAAGCTCAGTTCAAAGCTGGTGAACGAGGATGTTGGTGACAACTGCTTACATTTTGTAGACATTCATATAAACAGTTGCTTCCTCCTCTTCTACCCGACATTCGCGGGGGAGTTCAAACAGCAACAGTCATGCGGTAAGAGTTCAGAAAAGGCACCGGACTCACCAACACTCAGCCATGTCTCAGTCCCACAGAGAAAATCCAATCCCCAGGACGTGAAGAAATCCTTAAGGATAAAAGTTTGCTAGCAATCTAGCGTTTACCAGGCCAGTCCTGACAGGAAGCGGCGGCGGTGGCGCTTAGGCCTACGCCGGAGATGTGGAACCTCAGGGCAGCAAAGGCAAGCAGGTATTCCCGATAGGAGCGGGGACAAGGTTTTATATTCACCATGATCAAATCTTACTAGATCTTTGGCAGAGAAACGAAGATCCAGTATCCAATATTGAGTCAACACTTTGAATAACAAATGACACAAACAGCACAAACACACACAGCATTGACAGAGAGAAATGGCGAGCCGCACACACTGGCGCCATCTCACACACTGATCTTGATGATTAGAAAGTCTGCTGTCAGTCATTTAAACGTTTCCATCTGTGCAGTAATGTCACAGCAAATATTGTGGGACAAAAAACCTGAAGTACTAAACTTGACTGGACAGAGAGAGGAAACAGAATTAAACTTTCAGCATCTATAATCCACGTTTAGACTTTGATGGAGCTCAGGGTTAATCAGGAGGACGGCTGCTTTACTCCAAACACTTTTACTGTATGAAACTGGACTGTGTGTGAGACCGTTTGGATGTGAAGGACACAGAACATGAATTAACACCAGATCCTGACCGATCCTGTCGGGCGTGTCAGGGATTTATGATTATTAATTTATGTTGCTGTTGTTGTGGCTCGTGCGTAAACGGACAGTGTCACTGGGGAGACGCCTAAAACAGCCGCAATTTAATGTTCATTTTTAGAAATCTGCTGCCCATCCACACATCACATTCAACAATAACAACATCAGTGATATCGACGTGAAATGACATTAAGGTTAGAACAGCGCTTTATGAGGTGCTACACAAACGGTGAAGGGCAGTGCCTTTGATTATTTCTAATAGGCCTAACTAATACAACGTATGAATACAACCTATGGATTGGTCAGCTACTTGTCACAGCTCTTGTAAACATCACAGCGGCTGCAAAGACTTCCGCAAAGGATACGCCGATGTATCCTCGCTTATAGCTCTTCCAGCAAGCCTCCTCAATCCTTGATCCTCACTTCTCAATGTGCATTTTACGAATTGAGATGTCCTTCAAGATGGTGCGCTGAGATCGATTTCCAGGTCAGGAGACAGAAATTTGGGAATTGAGAAAGGCCCTAGGTAGCAGGTCTATATTTGCCGCTAGCTGCGTCAAGCAGCACACAGCAGATTGTATCAGGCAGGAAGTAAGAGACAAAATGGCAGAGAGAAACCGTAAATTTTCAAAATAAAACACCCTTTGCAGACTCCCCGATCGTAAAATGCCGATAAATACGGTTAAAACGTAACACAGAAATTAAATCGCTAAGTTGTGTAGCCTATTTAATCATAGTAGAAGCACAAAAAGCAAACACTGATTACCAAATCAACAAAATTTAAACATGTCAGCAAAATCAGGCAGGGAAAATGCTGTGATTCTGAAATGCTCCTCATGGGAAATGCAGCCTGAAGTTGACAGAACGAAACAGGGTAATGTAGAGCTGTGAAGAAGGTAGTAGAAGCACATAAAAGACAAATTAATAACAACTCAATAACGTGGGGCAGGCTGGAGCTGAAACGCTTCTGAGACACTTTCAGTGGACTTTGACGCCGGCTATGGAAGCATCAAAACTGTGGTGCAGCCTTAACGCGCCATATATCGTACCAAATATCAAAGTGCCTTTATTTCTCAGTCATATTCAATACAAATATCTTGCACAGAGCTGGTAATTTCAGTAATGTTAGCTAAAATATAAAAATAACTAACTTTTGCAAACTAACATGAAATAGCTGAAAAGTTACATTCAACTGTAACTACCTTTAAGGAATCTACCCATAGCTGATTAAGTTTATGACAAGTAACATATAATCAAGTGATATCCAAATAAACAACTCGTAACTAGAGTGATGTGAAAAGATTAATTGATTTACTTCAAATTGTTTATCTGACGTATCACGGTGTGTTTAAATACCACCGGAATTTAATCCTCGCAACACTTTCCTTGCAGGGGTTTTATCACTGGACAACATCCAAGTGAACACACAATGTGACATTACATTACACGCAGGGTGGTGTAGTGCTATCCTGTTCTGCATGAAGCAAAATGACCGCTTCAAAGGCTCATTTGACACAGCATGGCTTCTGTGAACCAAGGGGAACCCCTGGACGTACAGGACCATGCCATTGATGCCATGATTATGCACATGCTCGCAGACAGGCACTGCTGGGGAACGTGCATAATGTCAACAGCATCACACACTGCCTGGCAGATTTCTTCATGAGAAAATATCTGTACCGAAAGTGTGTATATGTTCTGTCCACACGGGCTTAATGTCCGCTGTCATGGGCTAATACAGTTTTTGTGGGGTGTGTGAAGGGACCGCTGGTCGTGAACAGAGTGTGCTGCTTGTTGCTTTAAACAAAATTGTGAGCAATATTTGAGAGAAATAGGCCTGTTGTGTGTATATAGAAAAAGTCTTTGAGTTCAGCTCATGATGAATGGGGCCAAAAACAAAAGTGCTGTGTTTATAATTTTGTTCATTCTTCATTTTGTTTCGCACCCACCGCCGCTTCCCCCTCAAACATCAAGCTCATCCCTCTGTCCAGGTGGGGCCACTTATTCTTGTGACACAGTAGCCATGTTTCCATCTAACTGTCATGCAAATTTTAAGCTGACTTCTAAAATGTTGTAAAAAAGAAAAACATATTATGCGGAATAGGTGCGTTCCCATCAGCTGCTTTGGAGCGAATAAACTAGGCTATGGCAAGCATTGTTACGTCAGCAGTTGATGTTACACATGGCTGTGATAAACAAGACCTATGGGTTCCAAACCAGAAACTAAACCAGTCGCATGGAACTGATGGCCACTGAGCTTAGAACAATGGAAAGGGTCCTCAGGAATGTGTTTCAAGTGGGCAAACTGCTCCCAGCCATGTCTCTGCGTGTTATGGGAATATCCGACAAGACGCCGACACCTGATCGGACGTGAGTTACAAGTTCTCCACGTCATAACTTATTTGGCAAAAGTGTTTCCACTCCACTTTCGCATTAACAGTTTTTCGACAAAGTCAAAAAGTACCTCAAGCGAGTAAAAACTTTGTTGTGAAATTAAAGATTTTTTTTCAAATTTTGCAGTTTCCATCAACCTTTTCTAAAGAGATACTTCAAAATGTGCATTAAAAAAATTAGCTTGGTAGATAACAAGTTAACATATTGTAATTTAAATGGGTGAGTTATGAATAAATTAACCCCCTCACAGCTATCATGAAGGGATGGTTTTAGTTTAGCTTTCTAAACTAAAACCATCATTTGTACCACGCTGTAAACACACTTTATTCTGCTCTAAAGTTGGGCATTTTAACATGGGGGTCAATGGAGGTTGACTCCCTTTTGAAGCAAGCCTCAATTGGCCACTTGATGAATTGCAGGTTAGTTTCTGATCTGGCTTCAGTCCGGAAACCACGGCTGTTTCTCAATACCAAGTTCACCAAGTTCAGACTTCTGTACTTTAAAGCTCGGACTTGGCAAGTTCAGCTCGGGAGTACAAACTCCTAGGAAGGGAGCAGTCAGTCATTCAGCAATTGAAACAGCAGCTGAGTTGATGACGGCTAGACCTATTAGCGTGGCGGGACCTCACATCTCCAAAAAACAGCATAGCAATTTTCTAAATCAGCTTTGTCTTGAGAAATCAACCACATATTTGGAGTTTAAACATCTATATTACTGCATATTAAAAATACTATATGTGACACAAGAACAGCAGTATTATATGTTACAGTTGTGAGTTTTCTAGTCCAACATTTCTGCTTTATGGTGGCAAAATGCATTCTGGGATATCTGGCGATCCACGCAAGTCCACACAAGTCACCACCGATGCAGGCTCAGTAAAACGGGCGGAGCGAGAACGCATCCAGGTATCTGACAGCACTTGGCTGGATGCGGACTTTTGAATTGGAACAGTACTTTGGCTTCAACGTTTCACAAGAACACAAGTACAGACAAGAATGCAGATTGAGAAACAGCCCAAGGTTGCTGCCTGCTTAGCTTGGTCATGTTGCGCTAGACAGGTGTGGTTTCAGCTACCAGTTTTTCCCACACATTGATTTATTACTGGCGGCCCGCCACATTATCAGGACTGACCGTCACATATTGATTCTCGATTTATTTTTGTTTTTTACTATTTAAAATCATATTAGATTTGGTCTAATATGTCTATTAGGTCTAATAGGTCTAATATGCTTATTCTAAGCATTCAATTCACACCGTTGACAACGGAATTGAATGCGTCGAATCATGAACACCGCTGCACAAATCTGTCCAACACAACACTGTCAATGTCGGAGACGGCTATGTTAATGTTAGAAATGTGACAGTCAATATCAACTGATTTATTAACATTCAGCCCCTCACGTGGTTAGTTCAGTGTGTTGCTCAGGGGCACTTAGGCAGGATGGGGAGATGTGCTGACTTTGTTTCATACATATGGCTTTTAAATTATGTAACATGTACTTTTGCACAATCTTGTCTCTTGGTCCTGTTGATCCATATTTACCTGCTTTACTGTCACTAATGTTCATGTCCATGGTGGTTGTTTTTCAGAGGATGAACGTGGTGGTGACGCCGGGGTTGCCGATGCTGATAGCTGGCTCTTGCTCTCCGTGCGTGATTCTGTCAGTGTCTGCTATCGGTGTTACTGACACTGCTGACAAGAACAAGGAGCACAGTGCCAAGCTCTTTGAGTTTCTGACCAGAGAACTTGGTCTGGCTGAAGACAGGTGAGCTTCAGGTGTTCGCGCGATTAGCCGCAGGGTTGTGTGGCAGGGTGGGCGTGTTTGTTTGTGCTTTAGAACTAAAAAATTAGAAAATAGTATTTTTTTCTCTGATTAACTGGCTTCCTTTCTACCGGTGTTTGGGTTTAATGAGAGGCCCTGTTAACTGGTGACCTTCAGCTGAATACGTTGTCGTAGTTCGACTGGAGCCCAATAGATATGAATTTCGATATTAAAGTGAAAAAGAGCCGATTTATATGATTATATTATATATTTAAATATTTTATATTGATATTGATATTTTATATTGATTGTGAATAGTAGATCCCTTCCCTGTAACAACCGATATTGAAAGCTGTTATGTATGTGTCCTATGATATTTTTTCCTAAATGGATTATGCTAAAAAAGCCTTAGATTACAGTCTCAACATGTAAACAACTAAACGTCATTAAATATGTACAGCTAGAATGTGCATGTTTTTCAGCCATCTGTAAGGCATAAGATATTGAGAGACAGTAAGCATGTGTATTTTACCTTACACATAGTCTGGCATTACTACTTTCAGTGTAACATATATATGTCTAGTTTATCTTGAGATGGGCATCGAGTAGCCGAAACAGCCCAGTATCGCGAAGTATCGAAACTTCTCCTGTCAAACCAGTACTTCATTAGATACTTTTTTGTAAAGAGACTGCGACAAAATTACTATTTATATGCAACTCGCAAGCAACACAAAGAGAAGTGAAAGAGAAGAAAGAGAAGTGCACTGCTCTTTTTTCTCTTAATGTGCCTCCACCGGTTTGTAAGTCCATGCAAGATTTTATCAGCTGCTCACCTTCAGCTGTGGTATCAGGCATGTTCGTCACTGTTGCAAGTTCATCAGTTACTATTTCCAGAACTCATGTGGCAACTAAGCTTTTTCACTCCGCCTCTCTTATTCAAATAGGCTGACAAAAACTCCCAACCTTGTGCCTTTGTATCCTTCCTCTGAGGATACTATCTGATACAATTTCCTAATATTTTTCTATAACAGCTTTTTGAAAAAAGAAATAGCTCTCCTTGCTTGTCCATAACAACAACAAAAAAATAGCAAGGTATCAAATGACGTACTCTATTGTTATCGGTATCACTTTAAGGGTAGTGGTTTTGGTACCGGTATCAGTAAAATTTAAATGATACCCAACCCTGAGTTTATCCCTTTACCAGCACTCTTAATTCTATCGAAAGCTAACTACAAGGATCTATGATCCAGTGAAATAGAGGAGAGGCTGCTGTTGAATGCATTTAATGCTTAACAAGCACATTTGAATGATGATGAGCTAGACAACTTTTGTGTTTCAACCAAAGGAACTCCAGAACCAGGAACCTTTGGAGGGACTCACTAAAGCTGATGATACACAGAGCTACTTTCAGAGCAATCCTGCAGGGCAGCGTTGTCGTCAATGGTAATGAGTAAAGATTACTTACGTAATCCCCTTGACCCACCATTCACGCCACCACCGCATCGCCGCTATGCATTTAAAACACAGACAGAGTTGCCTCTAGCAAGATTGCCCAGCAACATTGCTCAAAAAAGTTGCCCAGTGTATCATCAGCCTAAGGGACCAGGGTCTAAATTTTGTTCTAGGGTCTTTATATTACCCCCCAAAAAGGTGAGGGGTAATATTGCTGTCTCTATGTACCAGAGTTCTTTTAAGAACTTGATGGCTTTATCCAGTTGTTATTAAATTTGTAACCAATTTTATCAGTAGTGTCTTCTCCATTATAGGCTACTCTCACAAAAGCTGTTTTAATGGTCAAACACAGCCTATAGTTTTTCATTGTATTCCAATCAAATCTCATGTTCATTGGGGGGTGGTAATATAAATTGTGGTTAATAAATAATGATGCCTGTGCATCACTTCGTAGGCTACAGTGTATAGTCTCCATCAGCTGGTTAATTTACCTAATCTTCACAGTTCATTAGACCACGGAGGAAATGTACAGAACAATGGGGTGAAGGAACCTTTTAGTTCCTTGAAAAGAGAACTGGTGGAAAAGCGGCTCTTGTTAGATACTTTCAGCTAATGTTTATTTACATGTCCACTCTGGTTTAATCATTTATATATATTAGTGCTAGGCAACAATTAAAAGTTTTAATGGCTTGATTTTCTTGCGATTATTCGTGATGAATCGCATTGTCATGCGCAAAATTGAATAATGAATTCTAAAGAACTGTATTGCGTAAGTGCAATAATGGCGGTTGCAAACACCTTAAAGGCACAATATGTATTTTTTTGGCTTAAAAAATATAAGAAATCACTATATCCATGTTATATATTTTTTAAAGTTGTGTATTTACATTATCCCGACAGTTCCAATTAACTTCTAAATCCAGAGAAATTAATATTTTAATTCGAAGACACGGGCCGTGTCTTTATTTCCGTTATGTCGCCCGTCTATCACGTCATATCCGCGTTTGCCTCTTCCTTCCCAGCGAACTTCGGCGGAACCGTCAAACTCAAAGAGGAACACTGACAGTATAAGGGGAACACCGGTATAAAAAAGTCGGCATTTCGGCATTCAAGCGGCGGCGGAAAGAAGCTGAGAGAGAGGCCGACAACAGAGCGATTTTTACTGTTTTCATACGTTATTTCATCACTAAATCCATATCTGAAAAGTTTTGAGCGAGAAATCAACTGTGTAGATGTCGAATATCGGCAGTTTTACTATAAATGATGGCGAATCGAAAATGTGCTCCAACGTTTTCGAGTTGTGACGCTCCGCAACCGTCAGCGGGGAGCTCGCGAATCAGCCAGCGGGAGAAGCTTACGAGCCGGCCTGCCAGATCAGCGCACAGAGCCCTCAGACACGCCAGACCACTGCAGCCAGCACGGCCGAGTGAAGACCCACAGCTGGGAGATATTTTTAGCGTTCAGTACCGCTGTTATTCTGTCATTACATTCTGAGTAATTTTGTAAGGTTTTAACTTAAATCAAGAGACATCTGGATCATGTACTGAAAAAATAGTGAGAGATAATCTGGTCGTGTGAAACTTCGGAAAAAATAAACAAATAGAAAGAAAGGGGACTGTCTTTGCTTTTTTATTATTATTATTATTATTATTATTATTATTATTATTATTATTATATTACACATTACATAGTGTACAGTATAGTTGTGGTCACAGTATTTGCCTTTTATTTGCTTTTATTTTATATATTTTTTATGTATGTCTTGTTAAGTTAAAACCTACAGTTAACCCGATTCTGAGCTTTTTGTTCTGGGGGATAAAACCTGGCCGTTATAATAATTAGAGAGATTTAGAGAAATGCAGGCAACCTCTGCGTTTGGCTATTGCGCAATACCAGCAAGAACGCATCGTCTCAAACAGTCAGCAGTGTTTTGTGCTCTCGTGACATTGCAAGTTCATTCTTCCAAGAACGACTAGCAAGAATGTTCTCCCCAAGAACACAAGTCCGTTCTTTGCATTCTTTTGAGAAACACCCATTATTACCTCGTCAGTGTACATGTTTTCTGCTGGAGATGCCAGATTCGCTGCTTGACAGTGACAATGACAACAACTCCCATGAGCCCACGCACTTTCCCGACGTCATCAAAGTACGTCTTTTGTTATTATTTTGATTGAGTGACCCCTGGTGGACAAAAGTTCCATACTGTGTGTTTAAACAAATAAGGTGGATTTTACCAGCAGTATTCCCTTTACACAGCAATAAAATAGCAATAAAATATTTCTTGTAAATCTCTTTAATGTAATCGTATTAAATATTAAACCAAAGCTATTTGACACTGCCAGGGCATTACCTTTTATCTAGCTTGTTAAAACGAGTTACCATCAGAGTCCAGTTTTTTTTTACTGAACAGGTATCAACAGAAACGTTTTTCTTTTATCTGGGAGCAGCATATATTCAGTATCAAGTGTGCCTGTTGTGAGGGTGACGTGGTTGATCACAAGGCGTAGCGATAAGCGGGTGCGTTCCTGTGAAACTGTTTTGGTTGTGCTCACCTCACGCCCGCTACTGAAATTGAATCGTATGAGGGAGACTGATCCTCGCTATTTGTGAGTTTCCAGAAAGCCGTTGCCATAGTTACTTTCAATAGAACGCCTGCCGTTTACCAGAAATGATCACAAGTCTTTCAGTTAGAGTCCAAGTCAACTCTCAAGTCTCTCGTGGTTATTATGAATGTTGTTACACCTGCTGCTTTCAAGGTTGCTTATAAAACTGAATAGCTATAAGGGATTCATTTACAGAGCACAACCATGTAATGTGCAATGCAATTAATGACGCCTTATTATAAATACTGTAAGTCAAAACACTCCCCAGACTCTTAAACCCAGTGTAGCGTTAACTAAGATAAAACTGTGACGTGGCATAATCAACACTAAACCTGTCTGTTTTTATCTACCAGAGCACAACCATGCAGCCTAATGTACATTGTGTCTACAATTAATGACAGCTTATAACTGTAACAAACCCTGTTGAGTTTCAAACCCAGTATAAAGTTAACTGAATAAAACTGTAAAGTTACAGGTCAACAATAAAGCTGTAACCTGTTTTTAACTTACAGAGCACAACCATGTAATGTTCAATGCACTCATTGACAGTTTAAACTACTATAACATTATAACTAAATAAAACTGTTAGGTTACATGATCAACAATAAACCTGTTACCTCTTTCCAGCCAACGGCAATAATTAAGGTGACGGCAGCCAGCGGGATGTAAATAATTCCGTTTATCGACCACCACAAGTTTCTAAACAAACGCTCATTTGTCTTTTCATAACGAACGACGGTCGGAGTAAAATTTTCGTAGGTCGTAGCTGAAGCAAGAAGCAAGCTAACATTAGATGGCCAATGCTGAGCTAAACATGTTTACTCACCACAGGTTACTAACCTATTTGTGTTCAGCATGTCTTTGTTTGGGTCTTGGTTTATGAAGTTTTAAAGCCAAAGTTCATGATGAATGGCTCAGCAGCTGTTTGTTGTCCTCTCTCACGTGCAGCCACGCGCAGCAGATACTACCTGCTACATAAGACAGGTTATAGGTAACGGAGGGACGGAATAACAGCACGCTCATCAGACGTTTCCTAACAATAAACATTGTTCACGAGTCCCGCACCTCGAGTCCGAGTCGAGTCTGAAGTCTTTGAGGGCGAGTCTCAAGGCGAGACTGAAGTCACTGTGATTAGCGGCTTAAGTCAGCTCTCAAGTCCGAGTCTCTAACTCAAGTCCCCATCTCTGCCTTAGATCCACAACCAGCTCCTTAGTTGTTGTCACATTCTGCTTTCGCACCATGTGACAAAGTCCCCAACCACAGCCCTGTACTCAGCCTCATCACCCTGCTGATATATCCAACCGCAGCAGAGTCATCAGAAAACTTTGAAGATGGCAGGACTCTGTGTGGTAGTTGAAGCCTCGCGGTGTAGATGGTAAAGAGGCAGGGAGAGGACAGTGTCCTCGCGGGGCCTCAGTGTTACCGACCATGCTGTTTGACACACAGTGTTGCAGGTGCACATACTGTCATCTGCCGGTCAGGTAGTCAACAATCCAGGACACAAGGGGGGCATCCACCTGCATCGCTGTCAGCTTCTCACCCAGATGGTGTTGAAAGCACTGGAGAAGCCTAAAAACATGACCCTCACTGTCAGGTTAGGACACCTAAAATAAACAAGGAAGAAAGACAAGAGAGTTAATAGCTTTTTACTCGCGAGGAGAACGGACAGAGATGTACTCATCCTCCAACCGCTCTGAGTATCTCTGCCGCTTCCTCTCTTTTTATTATGTTCAGAGAGGTCCCTAGTTACATACACATTGCTGCTATATGGGGGAAAGGGGATAAGAAAATAAGCAGCAACATGAACTTGTGACATAGCAACATTAACATATGTTTCTTTACAGAAGTTTCCAGGAACTATTTATGTTATCATAGCTGCATATCAAAATAGCTGCTTCTTCGGGTGTCTGCTCCATGACTCTTGTCTGACACCCATCCACTGCAGATTTCCTGTGTAACAAACTCAAAAGCTCACATTAGTAAATGCTTTATATTTCATATATGTATTTCAATGTACTGAGTAAATATGAGATAACTTATATACATAAAGATTCCAACATTTCCCTCCTGTTTATCACATATTTGCTCAAATTCTCATTTCACTTAAGTCAGTCACTTCTGTTAAGATTTTCGACTGCAAGATCATTTTTATAAGCTCCAATATGCTTACACTCAGAGTTCAACGTTACAGGTTAGAGGAGACTTCGTTCATAATCTCCTGGATAAGGGAACAAATCTGGTATTTGATATAATGGATCAATCAATTCTTCATTATCAGCATCATCATCATTGAATTGATCCATTTCACTCAACAAAGGATATAACTGAGCCACTCTGTGCTCCATAGGTGATATAGCTGTGGTAATTATACGGTGTACCAGTGTCCTAAGACAAGGAATAAAACAACAACCACACAAGGTCAGAATAATTGCCGACACAGTTATAGACACCAAAGCGGAGATTATCAGAGCTTCCCATCGACCAAACACACCTGACCAGGAGCCCCACACTGAATTATCTATTCCTGAGTGCTCTTTCATTTTCCCGTTAAGGGATCGGAGTCCTGCAATGGCTTTAGTGAGACTGCCATCCGAAGCCATATTGTTAGGAATGAATGTACAGCATTGTTCTCCGAACATTGCACAAACACCTCCTTGCTCTGCTAGTACCATATCTATGGCTATTCGGTTCTGGAACGCCATGAGGGAGGTGGCAGCAAGTTGGTCATGAATGGCCTCAAAACCACTTTGGGTCCAATTTCCCAGTTTCTGAACGTTGTAGTGGATGTAATTTATTCTGTCTACATTTTTATTAATTGTACACCACCAACAGAGTGCTGATTCAAACCCAGATAATATTTGATTTGCAATTTTATATTCATCAGGAACCCATCTAGGAACTCCAATAGCATCAATATACGTAGGATCTGTTATGGATAACCAAGGGGAATTATCCTGGATGCTTCTTTTCTTAAGCAGCCACTGATGTAGCATTACACTCTTCAAACCCATGATTAAACTTGCAACTGTCATGGGATATACTGAGACTGGTAAGATCAGTGTTACTAGTGTACAGTGTCCTGTCACATTATATGGTAATTTATCAAACAACTTATCATCTCCACACCACCACCAGATATCCCCTCGAGGAATTGGTTTGAATGTAGTTTTCACAGGTACTATAACAGTACACCAGTCTTTGGATAAGTTACCCAATGTAATACCTGTCCCTATCATATTTATGCATGTAAAATTTCCACGTGCTACCCTTTTAGAGAATAGGGGTTTTCTTTGGTCTGCTGCAACAACAGGGAACACAGAATCCCATTTCTGGCAGTCTTTCTTGGGATTGGTCTTATTCATTAATTGAATAGTACAATTGTCTTCTACAGATGCTGGAATTACCTGTAGTAATGGTCTAGGTCCCACACACACTACGCAATTTCCTTTTGTCATGTTACCCACTTGCTGGGACCATTCATCAGCTGTTTTTGGTGTGCCAATAACGCGTATTCCGCCTTTCATTGACACAGGAGATAAGGAGGATTCTGTAATGTTTACATTATTCACCTCACATATGTAAACGACAAATTTTGGGTCATATCCTGAACTAAAAGCCCATAACAGGAATCCCCAACAACTAGTTGGTGATCTTCCCGTGGAACTATAGGAAGGCGGCGTCAATGTATTAGATGTCAAATTTACTGGCAACAAAAGTCCGGTGTTTGTGTGTGTCAGTTTAAGCAGTCGACTATGATGTTTTGCATATTCAGTAGTTGCCCAACTAGGTGTCCAGTTATCATTTTCATCTGCCACTAGAGTTGACCATGATGTATCCTTTAGATCATTTGTCATATACCACGTATGAGTAGTAATCACTACCTTTTGCTTCAGATCACCACTAACATGCGCCACACCTTAAAAGCCATCTCAACTGCTTTTACTCCCTAATAAGGTCAGCAGCCCGTGGGTTTCTTCACTGACTTTCGGGCCTATCCAGGTTCTACACACCTGAATCCGTCCTATTATCAGACTTTGGCTCACTTCCCTTGTTGGAGCTTGAGACAGCAGAAATGACCTTCTTACAATGAGTCAGATGCTATTTTAATTGCTATTTTTCTAATTTCTTTCACATATAATGTTTTAACTTCATGTGAAACATAACTCCTATTTTATCAATTAGTTGATTTACAAAATGTGTTCCATTATCACTATAAATTCTTTCTGGAATGCCATATCGTGGAATAATATCTTTACACAATGCTTTTGCTACAGTTAGCACTATCGCTAAAAGTTCTACCCATTTGGAAAAAGCATCTATTATCACTAGGCAGTACTTTTTCCCTTCACTCTTATTTAGTTCTATGAAGTCCATATTGCTTGGAACGGATACTAAGGTTCAGGGAATCGGCCTCTTCTTGGTCTTAGGTTCCCCTGTGAATTATGTTTAGCGCAAATCAGTTTTGTTTTTTGTTTTTTTTGTTTTTTCTGTACCTGGGCCACCATCCCTCCTGTTGAGACATGAGTAACTCCATGGCTCAATATTGCTGCCCACTTATATAAATTCTTAGGTAGTATGGGTTTATTGCCCGGTCATATAGGTCATCTTTCAATTGTGCACCATTACGTAACCAGACATCTTTCTCAACTTGGGGACTTTGTTGTTACATTTCTTTAAGGGTTGATTGATCCATGTCTTTGTGTTCTGTCACTACAAGGACATCTTGTTTCCCTGAAGCTGCTGCTTTAGCTATTTTATCTGCAAAAGCATTTCCTAGAGACACTTCATCCGTCCCTGATGTGTGTGTTTCACATTTACATATGGCTATAGCCTCTGG
Organism: Lepomis macrochirus; assembly: GCA_024633595.2. Lineage (NCBI taxonomy): Eukaryota > Metazoa > Chordata > Actinopteri > Centrarchiformes > Centrarchidae > Lepomis > Lepomis macrochirus. The sequence goes on along the minus strand of JALXJV020000032.1, from coordinate 155,009 downwards.
GAGCTGTACAGCATGAAGCAGTTCAGTAAGGAGTTTAGCATGAGTTACTGGTTTTCCTGCGGATGTTATCATTCCTCGATTTTTCCAATATTGGGTAAAGACATGCACCGTGGCATATGCATATTGACTGTCTGTATATATAGTTACCTTCTGTCCTTGCATTAATTTACATGCCTCAGTAAGCGCAACTAACTCAGCTGCTTGTGCCGAGCAGCTGGGTAATAGCTGTTCTGCTTTTAATACTGTGGTTTTCGTAACCACAGCATATCCTGTTAATATTTTTCCTTGCTTATTCTTTCTAGACGAACCATCTACAAAAACAACTTCCCCTTCTCGAAGGGGTTGATCTTTAAGGTCAGACCTACTTTTAGCTGTTTCCTCAGCTAGTTTCTGACAATCATGCTTCTCTCCGTCATCTGCTGCCGGTAGAAGTGTCGCTGGGTTTAGCGTAGTACATCTTTCTATAGTTACATGCGGTTGTGATAGCAACACTGACATGCAAGACAAATGTCGAGCGGGTGACAAAAATGTCATGTTCGTTTGGAGAAGTAAAGCTGAGACCGCATGTGGAATCTTCAAGGTCAAGGGGTGAAAGAGTACAATTGCAGCGCTTACTTCTACAGCCAAGGCAGCTATTACAGCACGCACACAATGTGGCAGAGCTCATGCCACACTGTCTAGTTTGGAGGAGAAGTATGCAATAGGTCTCATTTTGTCTCCATATTGTTGAGTTAGGACTGACGTCATAAAGTATCCCTTACAATCTACCATCTGAATAAAGGGTTTACTATAATCAGGTAGTGCAAGAGCTGCGCTAGAGACCAAAACTTGTTTTATTTTACAGAAAGCTTCCTCTGTCCATTTTAATGGCGAATTCATTTTAAGATCTTCTTCATACATTATCTTGCTTAAAGGTGATGTTATTTCTGCATAATTTGGTACCCAAGTCCTACAGTAATTAGTTAAGCCTAGAAAAGACATCATTTGTTTCTTTGTCTGTGGTTTGGGTGCTTGGAGGACAGCTACTTTTCTATCTTCAAGGAGAGTTCTTCCCCCTGCACTTAAATTATGGCCTAAATATTTCACTTCCCTTTTACATAGCTGAAGTTTATTTTTGCTCACTTTGTGACCTTCATTTGCCAAATGCTGCAGTAGTGCTATTGTATCTGTTTTACAAGTTTCTTCATCTGGAGATGCTAACAAAACATCATCTACATAAAGTAAAATTTGACTGTGTCGGGTCAGAAATAAGGCCAGGCTGGGCCAGTAAAGGCCTGGATCTTACCTCCGCCAACGTAATAAATTTAACAAATAATACACTATTAGGTTTCTTCTTTAGCTGATTCATCGTAGTTAAAAAACTCAACTGGAGACGATCAAGAGTCGGTGCAAAAGAGTTTATTCCAAAAAAAAGGACGAATAAACCCGAGTGACATCCTGGCAGGTCAGGATGAAACACTGAGCAGCGATCAGCGTGCATCGCCTTATATTCACCTTTCGCTCCACCCATAAAGTGGGTGTTACACCATCTGGAAAGTACCTAACAGTCCTCCCTTCACACTTTTGGCAGCCCGCCGTGGCAGCAAGCCGCTCGTGCCGTGCTTGGTACCTCTATCTCCCGCCTACGATAGGCCACGATGCCTCCACTGCTTACTGGGCAAGATGCATGATACCCAATCTTCCCAAGATGTTTTCCTTTTTTATATCATCCTGTTCGCTCACAAGTACAGCTTACTCCAGTACACATGTTGAAAGATATGAGAAACCATTCAATACCATACAATATCCACATTCGATGACAATATGTGGCTACAGTAAATGCATGTGTGATTGATACACATCCTAATTGATCATAGTTGATCATAAGGTGCCTAACTTAAGTTCCAGTGGTTTCACTAATTAATAAGTACGTGCAAACACAGCAACCAATAATATGTGAGGATATTATAACCAATAATATGAGTACATGATACATGATAGATTAAAATAATATGAGTACATGATAGATTAAAATAAAATAATATGAGTACATGAGTATGCATCAAAAATGAGATGGACTATATAGATGCATGTTCCGCAACACAACCCTCCAAAACTCCCCAGTAGGTGTTTTGATGCTGCCTCTGCTATCCCATGCTGCCTTTGCTATCTTATGCTACTCCCTCCCTTTGCTCCCAAAGCACACGAACCTGCTCACTCACACAAACATGTGCAACTGTTGAGCCTGGGCAGTTAGATACAGAAAGGAGCACACACACCCAGAACTATAGGGTTTTAACACTGTGATCCTAACTTTAAACTATAAAATAACACTTTAAATAATGACTATGTGGACCACCCTTACTCTAGCAATTAATGACAACAATTTAGGCTATAATGCTCCAAAATAATACACAACAACTGTTACCAGGAGGTTGAAATTTAGCCATACTAGCACTCATAACTTATTAATAGAAAAAATTGTTGGACTTTCACAAAAACCCTGAGGAAGTCTAGTAAATGTGTATCTTTGTCCTTCAAAAGTGAATGCAAACCAAAATTGACTATCTTGATCTATTGGTACAGAGAAAAATGCATTGCTAATGTCTACTACACTAAAAATTTTAGCATCAGATCTTAGAGAATTTAACAATGTGTATGGATCAGGTACGCAAGGTGCACTACAGCATCATTGACTGCTTGTAAGTCCTGTACCATCACGCTATCCTACAGAGGGGGGTGCTTTCTTAACTGGGAAGATGGGAGTATTACAAGGAGAATCTTCACATCTTATTATTACTCCTGCTTTAAGTAAATCTTCTATTACTGGTTTTATTCCTTCTTGTGCATCCTGTTTTAATGAATATTGTCTTATGTGAGGCCTATAATCTGATTTTGGTCCTAATTTTTTACAGGCACTGCTCCTTTTACTAGGCCTACATCACTAGGTCCCTTAGACCATACTTCTTCTGGGATGTCTTTTAACAAATCCTCATCTTTCTGTGTTAACACCATTAATTCTCATGTGTTTGAACTGTGGAGGTGTATTCCCTCCTGTACTTTTTTGTCAGTCCAGTACTAGCACTTGCCCACGTGTTCACGGACGTTGCTATCCAGTCAGTAGCATTCTATCCCTGATGCACAATTTTCCCCAAGTCTTTCCATTGCATGTTTTACTTTTATACAGAGAAATGTGTGGTGGTACTCTCATTCTGTACAATTGCATGATTCTATCATTATATATTTTATATATTTAAAGTCACTCCCGCAACTGATGTGCAATCTGCATCAGAATAAATATAATTGATGGTAATTTATTAGGGGTAACTTGTCTCAGGCTCTATTTGGGCCTGCTGTGTTTTTGTACCACATTGTAACATGCAAATCATCCACTGACATTTCACTTTTTAGATTATTACTATTTTAGATATTGCATTTCTTCCTTCATTTAACAGGGCTGTGGCAGTTTTTTGTGGTGACCTGTCTGGGATGTCAAGGGAATAGTAGTATGTTGGTTCTCCTATCCCTTGAAGGACACATATATGTCCCCTTGCAGCAGTTCAGCTTTTCTCTTTACCACAATCTGTTCCTCATCTGATGGTATTTGTGCTAATCCTAGCAATAAAAGACTATCTCGCCCTAACAAATTTCCTGGGCATTGTGGAAACATTAAGATGGACATCTGGCATGACAGACCCTCAGGATCTCGTATTCACACGGGTTCAGATTCAGGTACCTCAGTCAGTTTTCCACTGGCTGATCACACCACAATTTGCTGGCCACTATGTTTAGAATTCGGTATTGGTTCATTGCAGGTGGTCCTGCATGTCCCAGAATCACACAAAAAGGTAATGGGTTTTCCATTTACTAACACTGTTACTTCAGGTTTGACACTGTCCATCACTAATAGATCATGGTAATTTATCATGACTTCCTCATTGTTTATTTCAATAGGTCCAGTTGACTCAGGAGTCATGTTTGATTTTTTTTTTTCCTTTTTCTCTTTTTCAGCATGGAGGGCATGACTTACATAGTCCTCCAACTTCCCGCTGCCAGTCCTATGTAATGTCTATTAACCCAGTGTCTGATTGCCTCTCTTGAGCCTGCATGTAAAGCGTTTTTTAGTTGTTGCCTAAGCGGCTCCATCCTCATCATTATCATCTTCCAGGCCACTATGTGTTTTAAACACGGTGGTCATTCTCTACTTATATTCCTTAAAGGGTTCATCATCTTTCTGCTTTGTTCTTTCTTCTTTTTTTACCTCGCCTACTTGTTACTTGCTTCCAAAAACCAATACTATTCCAACCTGCTCAATAATAACATAATATAACATAATATAACAATAATAATAACCGGCTTTTATTTATTTATTTTTTCTTCAAATCACTCTGTGTATTCTTTATTATTGCATCTTGTAATTCAACTAATTTTTGGGTGTTGAGGCGTCCCTCAAACCCATAGTCATTTATCCATTTGTCAAGATGCTCTACATGTTTTGGATCTAATTTTTCAACATACTTCCAGTCTTTGCACGTTAAATCTTCCTTAGTTAAAGGTTTACTTTCCCTTGTCCCATTTTGCAAAATTTAGTCCAACGTTTCAACACCTAGGGTGTTCTACCGTTGGTGATTTACCCAGCAGGACAGTAATAAAATACCTGTCGTGGTAATTCTCACTTCAACTCTCACGAGTGGAGAATTCTTGCCTCTGCATCCACGTCAGTTTTACTGTTTACAACCCCACTGCTTTATATGGAAAGAGGCTCCTAGTGGAACACCTTTCCCATTCACTCACTCATGTCCCATTTTTGCATGGAATTTTATCCGGATCCTGTTGGACTCCGCCGCCCAGTTTACACGGATTTTATTGGACTCGCCGGTTAGACTCCGTCATCCATGGACTTTATAGGCCACTTCCCCAGTGCCTTTCAGGACTTCACTGTCCTATTTTACCTGTTAGTGCCTAGGATTCACAGGGTTTTTACAACGCGTTTTGACCCTCAGTCACGCTTGTATTTTACTCAAAGCCTACTCACCACTGTTGTCTCTCCTCTTGGAACCGTCAGATCCCAGTCAGCGAGTTGAAACTCTGTCCTGGAAAAGGATCTATTGCCGTGGCCACGGTCTTTCCCGGTTTCTAACTCGCCCACTGGAAACCTCGGATATCTTGGTATCCGGCTCGAAGGACCAAGTAAATGTCAGGTTAGGACACCTAAAATACCAAACAAGGAAGAAAGACAAGAGATTTAATAGCTTTTTACTCGCGAGGAGAACGGACAGAGATGTAGGTCAGTTACATCCTCCAACCGCTCTGAGTATCTCTGCCGCTTCCTCTCTTTTTATTATGTTCAGGGAGGTCCCTAGTTACATACACATTGCTGCTATATGGGGGAAAGGGGATAAGAAAATAAGCAGCAACATGAACTTGTGACATAGCAACATTAACATATGTTTCTTTACAGAAGTTTCCAGGAACTATTTATGTTATCATAGCTGCATATCAAAATAGCTGCTTCTTCGGGTGTCTGCTCCATGACTCTTGTCTGACACCCATCCGCTGCAGATTTCCTGTGTAACAAACTCAAAAGCTCACATTAGTAAATGCTTTATATTTCATAAATGTATTTCAATTTACTGAGTAAATATGAGATAACTTATATACATAAAGATTCCAACACTCACAGTGCTCGCCGGCTTGTCCAGGTGGACGTAGATGCAGTTGAGCAGGAAGATGATGGCATCCTCAATTCCCAGTCGGCAAACTGGAATGGGTCCAGGAAAGGTCTGACCAGACCTCCCTCATGTTATTCTGCTGGAGTTCACGATCCAGCTTACTCAAGGATGTCCTTGATGTCTTTTGTTACCCACGGTTTGTTGTTTGAGTAACAATGGACAGTTTTTGTTGGGACAGTGCGATAGCATCCAGCAAGTCATCTCCTCTCTTGTATGGCAGCTCACATACAGGACAGTAATATGGATCGTGCTACCTAGTGAAGTATTGTTGAATGCCATACAACCGGAGTGTTTTGAACCGAATAACATTGGAAACAGCGTAGTGTCATCCAGCGAGCTAACATTATCTAACTTAGCCTAGCTCCAACATCACAATATGTTTAACATGCTTTACAATAATCAGTGTTGGGCAAGCTACTTGGAAAATGTAGTGAGCTAAGCTACTAGCTACTCTACATTAAATGAAGCTTCACTACACAGAAGCTACCCCCCAGTGAAATGTAGCAAGCTAAGCTACAGCAACGTGGCAAAAGTAGCTTAGTTACATCTAAGCTACTTTTAATTTTTTAATAGTTTATAGTTAGGTCATTTATATATAAATATTTATATACACACACTCACACACACACATCATAGGCCTAGTTTATATTGAACCAACTTCATTCCACAGTAGCAATAGAAGAAAGACTAAAAACCTGCTCCAATGTGCGAGAGCTAAATCAGACACAGAAACTCTCCTACTTACTGCCATATCCTTGCTGCTAAATGTACTTCCTCATGCAACAAACAGAGAACCATTGTTCTTTGTATAAAGCAACTTATCATATTACTTAATTCAATTAATTCATTATTAATTAATTCTATCTATATATATTTAAAATATATATTTTTTATAGTTTATATGTGACTTTGTGCTCTGGCAACATTGCAACCTAAACAACCTAAACATTCATGGCAGAGAAAGCAGAGAGAGAGAGAGAGACTCCGTCATGCGTGTCTTTATTCCCCTGCAGCAAAGTCGCAAACATCAGCCCAAGGATCGGTGCATTGATGTCACCGTCACAGGGAAGCGCTTCTGCCGGCTCCACATACAGGTCCGTGTATGGCGGTGGTGTCACTTACTGATCCATCAGAAATGCTTGGGAAAATGTAGCGTGTGTGGAAGCTACCGCTACTCGGCCAATAAAGAGCTTCGTTACTGAAAAGCTATTTGATTCAGAAAATAGCGGCAGCTACCACCAAGCTACTGGGAAATGTAGTTAAACTAGTAACGGCGCTACTTGTAGCGACGCTACTGCCCAACACTGACAATAATGTTAGTTTACCTGTCCAATAGGATGAAAGCCAACTCTGGCACGGCTTTTGTCAGTTCAAAAACAAAGCAGAGGTCTGTTAGTGACTCAAGCCTTTCTGGCGTACGGCAAACTCTTTGTCAATCTCATAAACATTGTCCATAAATTTTGTTTGCGTTTGAGCATCAAGCATTGTTTATGTCAGTGTTTCTCAATGGGGGGTGGGGGGCATTCAGAGGACGATGGGGACGCTGGAAGCAATATTTTGGAAAGGGGGGCGCCACCTCGATTTTGTGTTTCCCTTTATATAAATGAAAAGATTTCCACCATAAATTAGTACAGAAAAATCAGAAATTAGAGCAGAAATTTTCACCAGAATTCAGGAAATTAAGTCTTTAATGCTCAAACCACCAATCCAAGAAAACAGTCTCCAGCCTCACACACGGTTTCTAGGAGGAACAGTTAATTTATTAATTAAATATACTTACTATTCACATGGCTTTTTTGTTCCCTGGGAAAGTAATAAATGTGCTGATAGTCATTCAAATATGTGCTTTTTAAATGCTATTAATAAAAATAATAATAGTAACAACAGCAATAATAATAATAATCAACATTTCAGGTTAATAGCCTTCATCCCTTTTGATGGGGGGCGGTAAGGGACATGGATAATGGGAGGGTGCTGGCCCAAAAAGGTTGAAAACCACTGATAAATGTAAACCGTCCTCCTCCCCTTGTCTTACCGGACTCAAGTGTCACGTCTGCGCGTAATAAACTCCTCACGTCAAGTATGACAGCATCTTCTGGGATGCTGCTATGCAGCCATGCAGGTCTGTATTGCACAAGCAGTATATTGACTATCAGCTATGTGCAGCATGCTAACCTCAGCAACTGTATACGTTAACATCCTTACATGTGTGCTAATAAGTTTACTTTAATGCATTTTTATAAATTTGTGCTGCGGTGTTCATGATACTACCATTCAACTCCGGACTGATTCAGGAATCTTCACTGCGTGGAAAAGTCGATGCAAATCGATAGCGTCTAACCCTACCCCAACCTCTAACCGCATGCAAAGAAATGCAAAGTAGCATAAATCGTCAGAACACCGGCAACAATCCTTACTCCAGTGCATGATCATGTTTTAATTCAGGCTGTGTACAAAGAGGGGCTATTCACAGACAGGTCTGTTTGTGTGAGAGACAGCCAGAGCCAGAGGAGGGGCTTGGCAAAACTATACAAAATCTTTTCTGTGTAGAAATGGATCCACAAATGTGTAAATATCACTTTATTGTGCAGATTTGCAGATTACACTGTATTTTTGTGGATACCATTTTACACAAATCAGTGTAAAAATGTACATTTCTGGATAATTAAATATATGTGGATCATAGTACACATTTGTGGATTGTCTTCAATGGGTTGCAAATAATAAAGTAATAATAAAAACTTCCATACATTGGAATTCAAGTACACTAAGGAAGCACTCTTTCCTCTGATTCACAGGATTGTTATTCAGTTTCACGCATTGCAGCTTCACCAGGTCGGGAAGAAGGGAACCGTCATGAGCTTCCTGTGAGGACACATCTTACAGTCCCATTCCTAAAAGAAGACAGTATTAAGCACACCCTGTATTTCCATATCATGTCCAGGTGCACTGTCTGAACCATGTTTTCCACCCATGCGGTTGTTCCTAAAACTGTTAAACATGATGTTAATGCATTTTATTTTGAATGATTACTGGACATATGACCCGTGTGTTACCATTCTTGAAATCTGTGAATCTTGCAGCCTCTTGGAATGGAATGGTTGTAGATGACTTGATGAAAGGATTTGTGCTTTCCTGTCAGAAAGAATTTGCAATGCAGAAGAAGGACTGAAATTCTTTACTGAGTTTGGAAAGACAGTTGCTATTATTTAGCTATTAAATCTGGATGAAAGAAATACAGTTTGTGTTTTTTCCTTTTGGTACTGAAGTAAATGGATAATATCAAATCTACTTACTAGTACTTTTAATACCTCCACACTTTTAAGTCTACCTTCATCTCCTTAAGTAAAAAAGTGTGGACACAGGACTGTTTTTTTCATCATGATAGCAACACAGAGAAAATAATGATCATTCATTTGGGACTGACATTTATATAAAATGAATCTATCAAAAAGAAACACTCTCCAATAGAAAGACATCTGTAGGGTAGGTAAGCTCATGTACCCAATAAGCACATCACAAACTTTGAGTTCAAATTACATCAAGAAAAATAATGTATTGTCATACTTTATACAATTAATGTGTTTGTTAACCTCATGTAATTTTAAGTTAATTGGACAATTGCACACTGAGATGTGGGTATCCATATGTTCATGCTCGCTGGTGGCCATTTTGAAAGCTGTCTGAAAACTTTGATAAGATGACAAGGCCCCTACATTCATATTTTTTAGATGTTTTAACCTCTTTATGGTTAAGATTTACTTTTTATTGCATAATTAAGAGATTAATGTTTAAAAATATGCATTGTATTACTTGGGACTTGGATGTGGGAAATAGTTACAGTTAAATAAGACTGTTTTGGAGATGTAGCACATGGTGCTACAGAGTATGGCTAGTGTACTACTCATATAAGACTTGTGTGCTACCCTAATATAGTACATCACAGGTTTTACTGTCTTGTATTTTGCATACGGGGATTCTTACTGCTGAATTATTATTAATAGCTACAAGCAGAAGTACCCTATCGGGAGTGGGGCTGTGGACAATTGGTATCATACCCTCTGGCTAGATGAAGTCTGACGCTCCAGATTTTACACATGAATCCATGACGATAGAGAAATGTAGACATTAATGGCAATAAAGCAGGCTGTCAATATTTTATAGCCCCCCCAAAATAACCCAAATAATTCAATTCAATTCAATTTTATTTATATAGCGCCAAGTCACAACAACAGTTATCTCACAGCGCTTTTCATAAAGAGCAGGTCTAGACCGTACTCTGAAGTTATTTACAGAAGCCCAACAATTCCCACCAAGAGCAGCACTAGGCGACACCGGCAAGGAAAAACTTCCTTTTAAGAGGCAGAAACCTCGAGCGCAGAACCATGGCTCAGGGTGGGCGGCCATCTGCCTCGACCGGTTGGGGGTGAGGAGGAGAGAGAGAGAGAGAGCAGAGGGAGGCAACCTACACAGTATACACATAGAGGTACAGACAGTAAAGGTAATGGTGCTATAGACTGAATGAAAAATGGTACAGATATTTATAGTAATGTTAATGATAATAACAGTAATAATAGCAATAGGACTAGTAACAGCAGTTGCAACTGTAGCAGAGGGCGTCGAGCAGGAACACGGGGGCAGCAGGAGACTCCCAACCACAGATCCAGACTCCACAGCTCCAGAGCCAGCAACACCCACAGGAAGCGACAGGAGGGGGAAGCACACGACCACGGGAAAGGGAAGAAGTTGTGTTAGTAACATGCATTAATGGGATGAGGTTGCACTCAGAGAGAAAGAGAGAAGAGGAGAGAGGAGCTCAGTGCATCATGGGAAATCCCCCGGCAGTCTAGCCTATAGCAGCATAACTAAGGGATGGTTCAGGACTCACCCGAGCCAGCCCTAACTATAAGCTTTATCAAAAAGGAAAGTCTTAAGCCTACTCTTAAATGTAGAGACGGTGTCTGCCTCCCGAACCCAAACTGGAACCTGGTTCCACAGGAGAGGAGCCTGATAGCTGAACGCTCTGGCTCCCATTCTACTTTTGTAGAAATAATGCTTTTAGGGGAGCTAGGCTCGCACCCTGTGTCTATTGGCATCAGAGATAGGGACTCGTCCTCAAAAGACTTCAGACTAGAGTCAGATTCGAGATCAATGTTTATTTTTAGGAAACGTCTGATGAGACATGCTGTTGTTCCCCTCCCTACGTTACCCATAACCTACCTACGTAACACGTACAGATCTGCTGCGCGTGACCACACATGACAGAGGTCAACAAACACAGCTGCTGAGCCATTCATGATAAACTTTGGCTTTAAAACTTAATACAACAAGGCCCAAACAAAGAAGCGCTGAACGCAAAATAGGTTAGTAAACTGAGGTTAGTGAACATGGTTATCTCAGACTTGGCCATCTAGCGTTAGCTTGCTTCTTGTTTTAGCTACGTCCTACCAGAGGTTAACCCTCAACTGTGTTATGAAAAGATTAATGAGCGTTTGTTTGTGGTGGTCAATTAACGTAATCATTTATATCCCATTGGCTGCCATCAGCGTTAATTATTAACGGTTGCTGCAAACAGGCTACCAGTTCATTGTTGTGTTTTGTTACACTGGTTTTAGAGTCTGGGGGATGTGTTTATAAGCTGTGATTAGTTGTAGAAGCATTGTTCAACATTGGGTTTCAGTATCTTGCCCAAGGACACTTCGACATGCAGCTTAGAGGAGCCGGGGATTGAACCGCCGACATACCGATTAATTGCATCACACGGTCGTGCTTCGTGAAACCCGCTCTACCTCCTGAGCCCCAGTCGCCCGAAAAGTCTGGGGAATATGTTGACTTACAGTAGTTTATAAGCTGTCAATAACTGCATTACATGGTTGTGCTCTGTGAAAAACAGGTTACTGTTACAGGTTATTTTATTGATCATGTAACATTACTGTTTTATTTAGTTAACGTTACACTAGGTTTGAGAGCCTGTGGTTGGTGTTGACTTACAGTGGTTAAACTGTGTAATTAATGAGCTTATTATCGGAGTCAGTTTTATTGCCAGGCATGTGTACACATAAGAGGAATTTGACTCTGGATTGTACACTGCTCGTACAAAAAATACACACTATGAACAAAAACAATATAGACATATTGACACATAGTTAGGGTTGAGCCGGATACTCGGCTGAAACGAGTATCCGGTACGGATAAAGCATTTTTGCCGAGTAATACGAGTCATTATCTGTACTCGGATTGAAAAAAAATCGTTGACTGTGCGCTCTCTCTCTCTCTCTCTCTCTCTCTCTGCCGGTCATCGGAGATTTTTTTTAAACTGTCAGCTGCTTTAACCAGTTTTTTTTTACTTCACGCAGGCACTGAATGTCTGACACTTTCTGGCTGTATTTAAAAAAAATAAAGGTAGTTGTGGTATAAATAAATTATTTAAAATAATATTACAAATTAAGCTACACACACACAACCCCCCGCCCTCTCTGTCTCCCTCTTACTCACTCACACACACACACACACACACACACACACACACATACCTGTCCTGCTGCACCACGAAGCGGGTTCAACAAACCCAGGATATGTTTTTCTTATCTGGCTTCACTAACCCTAAGAACCGCGATCGGCACCACGAAGCTGGTTATCAACTCGGTAAATTAACCCAGGGTTTCCCGATCCAGCCGGGAGCGCGTTCACATAAAAGAGGCGGTGTTAGCAGCAAATGACCAAACAGACGTGAACAGGTCCACTGTCAGCAGAGCGTCATATTTTAGGATCGAGGATTAAACTGTAACACTACAGAAATACGACAGTAGCTGAAACTGACACATGCAGGGAGACAGTGTGAATGTCTAAATGAACAGGCGTAGTCTATAATAATGTGTTGATAAAAAAAATATCAGCTTTCAGCTCGGCTGTGTGTCGGCGTTTCACATTAAAAGACTCGGCCGTTCTCCCTCACTTTAAAAGAAACTTGTCGCCACTTCAAAAATCAGATTACTTTATTTAACACACTCAAAAGTGTTCCAAACATTGTTCTAAATTAACTTCATAAAGCAGTGAAACAGAAAAATCCCTTCTTGCTATAAAATGTGCTCAAAAAAGGTCTGAATCTGAAAAAAGACTGAGTCTGAACATTTAAGCTGCTGAAAACTCACCATGCCACATTTTGCGCCCACATCGCAAAAGGTGGGACTGAACATGACTACAGTCTCTGTAGTTGGTCACAGAAAGCTATAGGCTACTAACCTAAATAGATAGAATACGTTCATATTAAAATTTATTATTTCAGTACCAACCTGCTCAGAATATTAAGCCTCACATAAGAAAAATAAAATCCATTTATTTTAACGGCTGCGTCAGGCTGTGTGAAACGGACTGGGAGCAAATAAAAATTATTAAAGACATTTAAAGGCAGTAAGTAGGCTGATCCTGCTGTAAAAACCTGTAGGCAACTTTAGCCTGAGGCTTTTAATCAGTCTCTGTAGGATCACTATAGTCAAGAGTTTCTCCACATCACGCTGCAACCAGAAAGCAGCCTATTGGCTGAAACAGTCTGTGGGATTTCCTACAGATGGTGATGTCATTTTCCAGAGAGCTGATTGGTCAGTAGGCAGCGTTTTCAGTTAATCTCTTTTCTGGAACATAACCTGCTTGGAGCAGGTTAGCCGTTCATAAAATAATTTAAAGTTAAAAAAGAAAGTCATGTTGAGTATGAAAACTCTTGTTCTCTTGTACAATTTCTGATTAACCCATATAAATTGCATGCTTTAAATAACATACCATTAAAACCCCGCCCATTTCAATACAACCCGACCCACTTCTGGGTTAAACCCCGCCCAATTCGAGTACGGATACGGATACAGATAATTCATATGGTTAACAGATACAGATACAGATAATGCTGTACTCGCTCATCCCTACAAATAGTGCAGTGAGCAGAGTGCAAAGATGCGGGAGTATGTACATGTCAGAGGTGGATGTGATATACAGGTACACATACATGCATAGATGTACACAGTGCAGTGAAGCATAGTGCAAAGGATGCTGGAATAAGTAAGTATTTTGTGCAAGAGGTGGATTTGGTATACAGTATCTACAATATGGTAATATAAAAGTATGAACAGTACTGAAATAGAGAGACTCTGGGATCATTTCAAGTTAAAAACAGACAAACAACATGTACAGTGTGTTTACTGTAAACAAAAAATGTCTTACCACAATAGCACAATGATAATGCTGCAGCACCTGAGCCGAAAGCAACGGACGGACCCGTAACAAGGTAATGTAAGCATTTGATGAAAATGATGATTGCTAGCGAAGATAAAAGCTAAAAGGAAATGTACATTAATTATGGCTCTCTTTAATGGCTTGTTAAGAACATAAACCAATATGGTGACTAGTTAGGATGTTTCAATTTTCAATTTTATTTTTATAAAATTGAAAATTTTAGCTAGTACAAACAATGTTTGTACAAACAATGTTTGTACACTAGCTACAGTGAATTTGAGCTACATTCATGCACTGAACATCTGAGCCAAATTAGCCTAATACTGCTGTTTGACATAACTTCTGACTACACCACATAGTTATAATAAAGGTCTGCCCCAAGGCATGTATTAGTTTCTGACTCTGATGGGAAAACAGTTCCCTGTGTCTCTGAACTCTCACACATGTAGGCTATTCTATGTGATCTCCTTTAGATAACTAATAGAATAAATAATGTAATATTGTTTCACTTCCATTCACTGAGCCTCCCCGGAAACTGTTTGTTCTCAGATTCAAAGTGTGAGGCTAAGAACAAAGTACAAACCAAAGAAGTAATCCAAAAGGGTGAGGAAAGCACAGAACACTCGACACCGACGACGTAGACAAAGCAGACACTACAATGCAGATGACACAAGGATGTGACAAAGACTGAAGACAGGAACAGGCTATATATATATATATATACACACACACACACACACACACACACACACACAGGGACTAACGAACGGGGCGGGAGCAACACAGGTGAGGGGAATCAGGAATGATGAAACAAAGGCAAGCAGAGATACAGCAGAGGAAAACAGACAGATCACTAATATACCAAAACTACAACAGGGGGAAACAGACTTCGTCCCAGAAGATGACACAACAGACCGGGCAGATAAGAGGGGCAAAACAGTTCAGGAGGTTGTCCTGGAGGACGACCCAACCGGCCGGGCAGACGATGGGAAAACGCAGATATTTCTCTGCGTTTTGCCCTCTCATTTACACGAAAACGCCGTTTTTATCACAGAAAACGATTATTTCTAAAAACTCCGGGCAAAGTGGAGATTTCTGAAAACGCCGGTTATGTGTTGCCGTGTAAACTGGGAGAAATGGGGTTTTAGGTTCTCAAACGTCATTATGCGCCAGAAAATGCTTAATGTCATGTGAGCGCGCCCTAAGTTTACAGTTTGTTTGGCTAACGTTACTGATAATGGATGCTGTTAAGGTAGTTCTCATTTTCACTTTTGTGCAAACCCTTTTGGCCTGTTTGCATTTGAAAGTACAACTACAGTACTATATTGAGGAGCAGAGGCGAAGGAGTGCACGGAGGTCAGCATTTTTACTTCAGCTTTCCCTTCCAAGACGTAGATATGTTGCCTGGCAACGTCGCCGCTGCCGGTTTTGGATCCGACCTGGGCGAACCGCTGTCTGGTGGGAAAACTTTGAGAAAGAAGTCGTCCTCCTGGAAGAATGGCATGAGAACTTCCGAATGTCACGGCCATCTTTACTGTCACTTTCGGGAGTTACTGCGTCCCTCCATAGAAGGTCAGACTACTGTCATGCGGTCACCGGTCAGTGTAGTGAAAAAAGTTGCCCTCACCCTATACTATTTAGCTGATGAGGGTAGACTACGTAAGATGGCAAACGCATTCGGTCTGTCTAGATCGGCCGTTTCAATAATAATCAGAAAGGTGTGTAGAGCGATAACTGTCCACTTGGGTCCTAAATATATAACACTGCCGAAAACCGAAGCTGCTGTCCAGCAACTTGTGCAGAGATTTGAAGAAGCTCATGGCCTCCCTCAGTGCCTAGGAGCTGTGGATGGGACACATGTAGATAAAGCAACCATCAGCCAATTCCAGTGATTACATAAATAGGAAAGGGAGGTCTACCTTAAACATCCAAGCCACCTGCGATTATAAATATGCCTTCATGGATGTGGTAGTGATATGGCCTGGGAGTGCGCACGATGCCCGTATTTTTGCCAACTCCACACTAAACACGTCCTTGAAAGATAGAAGCATACCTCCCTGTCAAAGGCAAATCATTGAAGATGAAGAGGCCATACCAGTTTACATACTAGGCGACCCTGCATATCCACTGCTCCCATATCTTATGAAAGAATATGTTAATGGGGGAAGCACTGCCCAGGAGCAGTACTTTGGACTATCTTTGTGCCGAGCACAGATGGTAATAGAATGTACATTTGGGAGACTAAAAGCCCGGTTCGGAGCCCTGAGAAGGGCCATGGACATTAATCTGGCTTACCTTTGCTAATCTGGCTATGCATGTTTCGTGCTGCACAATTACTGTGAGGCTTCCAAGGAGACGGTAGATGACAACAGTGTTGCTGAGGCAATTCAATACAGGGAAAACCAGCCAGACACACAACCAGCTGATAGAGGAGACAGCATGACATCAGAAGGGAAGAGGGTTAGGAGAATCCTCACTCAATTCCTGGATCCGTAAAAGGGACAATCTTCTCTCCATTGTGTTAGTGGGGTATCAGACAGTATTTGATCTCAAAGTTTAAAGTTCTCATTGTCATATAGTTCACAATATTTTGCCTATGTTCATCACAGACCTAAAAACTGTGTGCTCCTTACATGCCAGTACTTCGGTAGTATGTTTTGGCTACATTTCAAGGTGTTAAGCCTTTACATTTACAACATGTTAAAGCAAATATGTTTACTTTTCTGTTCTTTACATTGTACATGTTTACAAGTCACTTGGATTTAATGTATTGACATTGCCAAGTGTAAATATTAGTTGTTTGGTAGAATGTTATTATCCACAAAGTATGATAAATTCTAAATGGTCCTGTGTGAACACTTTCTATAACAGGTTGATCTGGTGTGACTCATATTGAATAATCAGACACACATCTTCATTTTTCAGACATTTTACTGTTGAAGAGTGACACTTGACAGACACAAAATCAAATTGCCTGTTTGTGATGTCATCATGGCGCCCAGCGTGGCAGACGTGTTTGCGAAGTGCTCCCGCTATAGGATTTTTTTAGTATTTATTTTAGTGTTATTGTGTACAGTTAATGTAAGGTGCAAGTACGGAAGGATCGTGTACAGCAGAGAAGCACTTTTGAGCATCAAAGTAGCTCATTATGAGCATAACTTGGAACCTTTTTACCCAACCATACCTGGACAACTATTACATCCGGCCAGCACGAACACGGCGGAGACGAGGCAAGAGAGGCGGGCTACATGCTAGGCTAAAGGCCAGAGCTACACGACCACCGCTACCGAGTCTGCTGCTAGCTAATGTCCGCTCCCTTGAAAATAAAATGGATGAGCTGAGAACCAGGATAACAACACAACGTGAAATCCGAGAGTGCTGTGCTCTGATTTTCACGGAAACCTGGACTATAGACAACACGCCAGACTCAGCCATCCAACTTCAAACCCACTCTGTACACCGCGGAGACCGTACATCGGCCTCGGGGAAGAATAAAGGTGGCGGCGTTTGTGTCTACACCAACGACAGATGGTGTTTAGACACTCAGGTGATGGAGAAACATTGTTCACGAGACTGCGCACCCCGATGCTGTGTTTGTTGTGGCAGGGGATTTTAATCACTGCAACCTCCGGACTGTTCTCCCCAAGTACCATCAGTACGTGAGCTTCCCGACGAGGGACAACAACATTCTGGATCACGTCTACAGCAACGTTAAGGGTGCATACAAGGCAGCACCCTGCCCTCACTTTGGACAGTCTGACCACATCTCCGTGTTTCTATATCCATCTTATAGGCAGCTCCTCAAACGGGCTCCCGCAGTAAGTAAAACTGTTAAAGTATGGAATGAAGGAACTGATCTTGTGCTACAGGACTGCTTTAACAGTACTGACTGGGATGTGTTTAAGACTGCTGCTGTGAGAGAGGACTGCACTATGGATTTAGAAGAATATGCCTTAGTAGTTATTAGCTACATTAGCACATGTATAGACAATATTGTCCCCATCAAGCGCTATAAAACATTCCCAAACCAAAAACCCTGGATAAATTGTGATGTAAGGTCTATGCTGCGTGCCCGTTCCACTGCATTTGCCTCTGTTGACACTGAGGGCTATAAAAAGGCCAGATATGATCTACGCAGATCCATCAGAGAAGCCAAGAGACAGTACAGAGTGAAGCTGGAGGGATACTATACCACCGCGGACCCCCGGCGCATGTGGCAGGGACTGCAACACATCACAGATTATCGGCAGAGGAGCAGGGAGGTCACAACTAACCAAAGCACATTACCAGATGAGCTGAATAAGTTCTACGCTCGCTTTAACACCCTCAACACTAGCAGAGGGACTACTCCAACAGAGGCAGCACTGAGCTCTCCATTCACGGTGACATCAGCTCAGGTGCGCAGGACACTGAAGAGAACGAATCCCCGGAAGGCAGCAGGCCCTGATAACATACCAGGCCGTGCACTGAAGGTCTGCTCAGCAGAGCTGGCTGAGGTACTAACGGACATTTTTAATCTATCCCTCTCATCATCTTTTGTACCCACCTGTTTCAAGACCACTACCATTGTTCCCCTCCCCAAGAAAAACACTGTAACATGTTTAAATGACTACCGTCCCATCGCACTCACTTCAATTGTGATGAAGTGTTTTGAGAGGATAGTCATGACCCACATTAAAAAGACCATTCCAGACACATTGGACCCCTTACAGTTTGCTTATCGTCGGAATCGATCCGTTGATGATGCAGTAAACACCACCATCCACACAGCCCTCACACATCTGGAGAACAAGGATACGTATGTTCGAATGCTCTTTATTGATTACAGTTCAGCATTCAACACGGTCCTCCCAACCAAGCTGGCTGAGAAGCTCCTCATCCTTGGACTGGCACCTTCTCTCTGCAGCTGGGTCCTGGACTTTCTTACAGACAGACCCCAGACAGTCAGAGTTGGTACCCAGACATCAGGTACAAGGATGGTGAGCACAGGGACACCCCAGGGCTGTGTACTGAGCCCTCTGCTGTACACCCTCTTCACTTATGACTGTGCCCCCACTCAGCATAATACCACCATTATCAAGTTTGCGGATGACACAACAATCATCGGCCTGATCACTGGTGGGGTTGAGACAGACTATAGGGAGGAGGTGGCTCAGCTGGTGTCCTGGTGCCACACAAATAATCTCTCCTTAAATGCAGAGAAAACTAAGGAGATGATTATCGACCCGAGGAGGAGGAGAGATGATCAGCATGGCCCACTTTACATCGGTGAAGCACAGGTAGAGAGGGTGAAAACCTTTAAATTCCTCGGCACTTACATCAGTGAGGACCTCTCCTGGTCTCACAACACTCAGCATATTGTCAGCAAGTCTCAACAACGGCTGTACTTCTTAAGAAAGCTGAGGAAATTTGGTCTGTCCACCAAACTCCTTAGCAATTTCTATAGATGTACAGTGGAAAGCATCCTGACTAATTCCATCACAGTGTGGTTTGGAAACTGCACAGTACAGGAAAGGAAAGCTCTCAAGCGTGTGATTAAAACTGCACAATATATCTGTGGAACAGCTTTTCCATCACTTCAGGACATTTATAAAACCCGGGTAACTAAGAGGGCACATAACATTATCAGAGACACTACACACCCTCAGCACATACTGTTCACATTGTTACCTTCTGGCAGACGTTATAGGAGCCTGAAAGCCAGAACATCCAGACTTAAAAACAGTTTTTATCCACAGGCCATCAGGCTGTTGAATGACTCAGTCTTCTGAGTTTGCACTACACTGTGAATGTTTGCATTTGTTCAATGCGTATGCTTTTTATAATGCTTTTAACGTCTTGCTGCTGCATGCAATTTTATACCTGAATCTTTTAAATATATTGTGTGTATATTGTGTATATTTTTATATTGTGGGAAACTTTGCAACTTAAGAATTTCATTGCATGGTGTAAAATCTGTGCATATGACAAATAAACATCTTGAATCTTGAATTAATGCAGAAAGTCAGACAAGCATAGTAGTGCAAATAAGTTTCATCTGTAAAAAATTGCAAATTGTCAAATAATAAATAAAGGCATATTTCAAGTAAACTTACACTTCAAGAGGAATTCACAAATTCACAAAAGTAGTGCATATAAGCTGCCTCTTCAGTAATGCTGTTTATGCAATAGGCACTTTTCAATAGTAAAAAAAAAAACATTTTTAACAAAAAAAACTTCAAGAGGCCTTAACTCAAGGCTACCTACATAAAACCCATTTTTAAATTCTTGGTACAAAAATATTGGAACTACTCAGGGTAACATTTCACACTATAAAAACATGTCCCCAAAACACAGTACCGATTGGCAAACTTTTTTTTAAACTCACAATTGCACATAAATTGGAACATTTTATATCTCAATATCGCTAATCTTCCTTAAGAAGTTGGGTATATAACAACTGACCCTGCATGCCCTCAACAGGTGTGTGTGTCAAATCAGTTATGTTGATGGTGCTGCTGAGGGGCACTGCATTGGGTGGTCTGATGTCAGCTGACAAGGTAGGTGGGAATGAGTGCTGAATTGGTGCTGAATTTGGGAAATAGGAGTGTGTCTGTAGTGGTGGCATGTGAGCATATACTGGTCCATAAGGACCTCTTCCCTCAAATGGGATATTGTAATGTGGCGGTGCCTGTGTCTGCATAACTTGCCGCAGGAGAGAAAACCCATCTGCACTTGATGATGTTAGCCTATCCAGGGTATTTGTTATTTTAGCAAAATTCTCAGATGCCTGCTTTTCTGAGGTCTCAATAATTTCCACGAGTTTCTTCTTGACATTTTTGTCATCCTCAACAGCTTTCAGCCACTGGGCCTCAGCGGGCAGCTTCCTTTTTAATCGTTCATGCCGGTGTGCCTTCAGTTGAGCCTTTACAGAGAAAAGGTATTAAAACATGCTCATTTGCAGAAGTAAACCTATCCAAAGTTAATCACATTAGATATTACCATGATGAATGATGGCCTGTACATCTGAGAGACACAGGAAATCTTTTTTGGCAAATGAACATTAAACTGTACAACACATCCCCGTTGCCGTACTGTTGTAGCACATGAGGATGACTGATGTGACTTCTCTTCATCTACTTTAATTTTTGCCTTTTATCGCTACTTTTTTATGTATATGTTTACACACTATGGACGTAACTACTGTGACAAATAAATTTTCTTCAGGATAAATATTCTGATGAAGTATTTCTTATCTTATTTCACAGATACATACACACATTTATTGAAGCAAAACTAACAATACATACAGGTGGGGCTCGAAAAATTAGAATATCGTGCAAAACTTAATGTATTTCAGTAATTCAAATTAAAAGGTCAAACTAATATATTTAGTATATATAAATATATACATATGCATGATTATACTTTTCACAAGGCCGACATTTCTGTATTTAAAATCCTTTTTTTTATTGATTTAATGTAATATTGCATTTTCTGAGATTTTTAATTTTCATAAGCTGTAAGCCATAATCATCAAAATTATAACTTTTGCACGGTGTTCTAATTTTTCGAGTCTCGCCTGTACATGACAAAGATATGACAATAAATACATACCTGAAGCATGTCTCTCCTCTGCTTCACTGTGTGGGTGATGGCCACACTGCCATCAACATCTTGAACCTCTGCTTCAGACTCGGCGTCCAACACTTCAACCAAGGACGAAGCAGATGTGGCGGGAGAAGGAGTGAGGGAATCCTCAAGTTCGTTGGTCTCGATGCCGGAGGCGATGGTCATGGTGGCTGGGGAACCACCCCAAACCTGCTCGCACAGTTCAAAGTAGAGGAGCACCACTCTTCCGTGGCCGCTCCTGCGTCCAGTGTCCACTGAATTTCTGTATTTCCCTCTTAGTGCCTTAAATTTCGTTGTTAGATGGGCTCGCGTTATCTCCTCCTTCACATGAGGAAACTCCTTGTTGGTCTCGGATGGGTATTGCTCCAAGAATTGCGCCAACATGTCGACATATTTGGACTGGCAAGATTGCCAGTCGTCATTGTCTTGGGATCTACTTGCCTTGTAGTCTAACGCGACATTAAGGAGTAACTCAACTTCGTATCTGTCCAAACAAACGAACCTCGCGCCATATTTGTTGTTTTGAAAGGAAAAGGAAGTCGCTCGTGTTTGTTGTCGATTCTGATTGGCTTGCATGGCTTTATCCTTCTCCCTACACTGCCGCCCATAGGTTTGGCGGCGTATTTATGCGGGTTGATGTAAACGACAACTTTTTTGAAAACGATGTTGTGTGCACGATGTTATTATTGAAAACGGAGGGGGGGGGGGGGATATCCGTTTCTCTAAATACCCGGCTATGTGTAAACGTGGCCATAGTCCAGGTGGCCGTCCCGGAATACGACCCCGGTGGCAGAGTTCAGGGGGTCGGCAGGAAGGCCAACAATGGAGGAGGAGACGGTGGGAGCCCACCAGAGGCCGCCGAAGGTGAGACCTGTCCGGAGGTCGGGCAGGAGGCCGGTGGCGAAGGCAAATCCTCCCTGGAGGCCAG
Source organism: Lepomis macrochirus (assembly GCA_024633595.2). Lineage (NCBI taxonomy): Eukaryota > Metazoa > Chordata > Actinopteri > Centrarchiformes > Centrarchidae > Lepomis > Lepomis macrochirus. The sequence goes on along the minus strand of JALXJV020000032.1, from coordinate 132,536 downwards.
CGGCGAAAGCGAGATCTCTCCAGAGGTCGGGCAGGGGGCCGGCGGCGAAGGTAGGTCCTCCCTGGAGGGGAGCAGACTAGGAAGTTCACTTTTTTCATTACTAAAGTTAGATGTAAATTGAAGATTTCTGTTGAAACTGTTCAACAAAGTGACAAATCCTATAAGTTCATCTGGACTGCCATCAAAGATACAGAAGATGTCGTATATATATCTGTACCATTTAACAATCCTAGGCAAATGTGGATTCATGATTGGATTCAAAACAAATTCCCTCTCAAAAAAACAACTAAGTTAGCATAATTGGGTGCACAAATGGTCCCCATGCTTGTGCCTGAAACCTGCAAATACAAATCATCTTCAAAACAAAAATAGTTATATTTCATGACAAAATTTGCAAAATCAATGATAAGTTAGTTAGGAGGTTTGGATGTACTGTTCCGGCCCTGTAAATAAAAACTTATTCATTCTCTGTGTTTTTCGAGTCATATGTCACATGTATTTATCTAGTGTTTTGTTTATCTGCTTTTTTTCTCTAAATCATTTGCTTATTGATAGATAAGGCACCAGTAACATTTTTGAGTATGTAGGCATATGAGTACATTTATGATATTATCTTGATGTACATGCAGTATACAGTAGGGGTGGGAGAATTCATCGATTCTTCGATGCATCGCGATTCGGACGTGGAAGATTATTAATCGATGCACAAATGTCTAAAAATCGATTATTTAAATGTTAATTGATAACATAATGTTGACGGAACGCAAAAGGCGGAACTCGCGGAAGAGCAGCGCCTGGACCGTCTGAGGAGCGCACACAACAGAGAGACCAGTGTTCCCCTACATTCGTCACCGCTGTGGAATGAATAACCCCAAAATGTCACAGAATCATTAATATCAATGCGCAAGTAATTATTTTAACTCGCAGCCTGCAAGCAGGGTGACGCTCTGCAGCTGTGTGTGTGAGGCCGAGCGAGTGAGAGAGAGCGAGCGGCAGAACGTGACGGTGAAAGTTAGCGGTGAAAAATATTAGCAGTAAGTTTCAGTCAGGTAGTAAACGTGCAGCGTAGGTCGCTGTGTGACCGTTAATAAAAGTCTGTAGTTTCCCCAACGGCTGGAAAAGTGAAGGCTGTTAGCGCGAGCTAACATCTCCACGTACAAGGGCTCAGTCTGTCCCCCACCAGACTCCGCAGCCTTCAGCGTCACCGCCCCTCCCTCTGGAACTCATCCCCACAGAAACGCTCCCTGTCTGGACACTTTCAAAGATCTACTAAAACCCAGCTCTTTACCCAGGCATTCAGTCCTGAATGACTATTTGTTGTTCTGTCACTGTAACTATGTGTAAAGCGTCCTTGGGTCCCGTAAAAGTTGCTAAAAAGATTTATTTATTAATGTAACATTAGCAAAATTAGTAATGAAGTAATATTAATTATCAGCTGTATGCCATTACTAACTAACCTAGTTAGTAATACTAGTCAAGGGTTGAGAACATCAGGTACAAGCTGAGACTAAACTGTGTACAGCTCTGTCCTGTGTACACATACTGTACATGCTGATAATTATATTTCAGTTTTCATAAGTCTGACAACTGGTTGTTAATGAAATGGACCATGGAGCTGAGGTTAATAAAGTAAACTAGGGATGTAAACTAGTCCTTTTAAGCTAATTAGCCATTTTCTTTTGGATTTTAATGTGCAAATGAAATGCTTAGTAATTATCCAGGGATCCTGTATAGAAAAAATATGATGCATCAAGATGCATCAATAATCGTTTTATAATCGAATCGCAGCCCTCTGAATCGTAATCGAATCGAATCGAATCGAATCGTGAGGTGCCCAGAGATTCCCACCCCTAGTATACAGGTATCTACATTTACTTCATGGAAGTATGTTTTGTAATGGCTGCCTTATTTATGAAGAAGTAGGTGATTGGTGGAGACAAAATGAGTCACCTCCTATAAAAGATGGCTTCTTAATATGTAACACCATTTGCCTGAAGAAGGTCGAGTACCGAAACGTTGTTTTAATACATTCTTTGCAAGCTAGACAGTGTGTGGGAGTTTTCTTTGGCTAAAATCTTTAACTTTAAAATCCGGAATGTTATAAGGCACTTTAATTTTGACAGATTATTCTATGCAATTTAAATAATAAAAATATAGATTTTTTTCAAAAAAACCCAAGTAGTTGTTCATTTTAAGCTTCTCATTCTAAATAAGAAAAAATATTTATGTACCATTGCAGAGTAAATGGAAATAAAATATCAGTCTCACCCACAGTGCAATCAGTGTAACCATACAGTCTATGAGTGTAATATGTATATCAAAGGCAGTCAGGGATAAAACACTGTTTAACGAGCCAACCAAAAGAGGGTGACAACTACCATGCATGGAGCGTTCTGCCGCATTCTATGTCACTCGATCACAGGGCTCGGTTAAATGGTCACGACGAGTCCTCAGTCATTTGCGTGCATAGAATGGATTAGGCAGACGGCTCGGATTGGGCTTCTACAGCTCCCAGAGGGGAGATTAAGCATAAAGGGCAACACAGGTAAGCTGGGAAGAATCCAAGATGGCAGCAGGTAATGGCGACCTGATACTGGCATGTATTATTATTATTATTATTATTATTACAGTGATTTAGGACTAAAAATAGCAAAGGTAAGGCACAATTGAAAAATGTTAAAGGGGCATTTTGTAGTTTCCAGCGGCCACTAGCGGTGCCGTTTTAAGATTGCAACCAGGTGTGTGCTCGTATGCGTGCTCGCTTGAACTCATGAGCGAGCAGAATCCGAAACACAACCGCTTTCATACAGAAATCCTTAAAAGACAAAAGTTTTATCAGCTGCAGGTTGAACTAATCCATGCTCATTACATGATCATGGTACATTTACTGCATTTAGCCGACGTGCTACATCGTTAGCTCGCTAAACGATGCTGCTTTCAGTAACTATCTTTACTAACGTTATCTGAATCTGTCACCGGAGGCTCAGCAATGTCAACACAGCTACATGTACTGGATGATAATGAAGTGAGTAGTGAGCTGGACTGAATATTATAAGATTGCGTCACACTTTATAACAGACCGCAGTAAGTATCTTTACTGTAAGTAGTGTCAGTGGATGGCTCTTCTTCCTCTGGGTTGTATATTATGTGGGTCATGTTAGTTACAGCAACTGAGAGGTGGAGAAGCTGTGTACCTGAGTATCAGTAAAAGGCAATAGGCAATTGAACGTTACGAAGCAAACGGCGGCGGGTCCGAGCTAATGCAGCGTTAGCTAGCTGCTCGTGGCTGCATCACTATGGGATAGTAAACAAATCGCTACACATTAGCTTTTTACCGTTACATCATTTCTTGCAGGCTTTGACAAGTTGAGTTTATGTTGGAGTCTGTGTTGTGGTGGGAGCAGGTCTTTCTTAGTGTTAGACTCCATGTCGTAAGTTGCCGTGTCACTGCTGAGTTCAAAGTAGACACAGCGAGAGGCTCGGGAGCGCGCATGCAGGTGTCAGTCACTGGATTTCGCGGAAAATCCGACCCGGAGCCTTCGAATAGGAATAGGAATACCTGCCTTCAGAGTTAATGGCCAAACCCGGCAAGTGGATTCTTTTAATATCAGATTACAACCCCTTCACACACAGGCAATAAAAAAGGATTCATTTTAGTAGAAAAACTACATATAGCCCCTTTAATGTATAAATGTGCGTTTGTTGTTAAGTGTACTTCGACTGGTTAATCCATGAGTTTGTACAGTGACAGGAGTCACAGCTGACCCCGGTAATCAGGGCTGCCAAACAAAAGTGTTTTTTTTATCCGATGAATCATTGGAATATCGATTATTTGATTACTGAAAAGAATCGATAGCTGCAGCCCTACTTTGCAAACTGTTTGCACTTTGTATGTCTGTCTGACCCTTCGCAAAGAATAAAACCCTTAAAAGATGTCTGTATTGGACTCTTTATTTCAGACTCACTAAAGGACATATTTCCATTACAACACACAGGAAAATATTATTTAAAGAAAAGACGGCATTAGTCTTTAAATGTTAAATAGCAGTCATTGGACCTGCAACTTATCTAATAGTGAGAGGAAATAGAAATGGTATTACTTTATCACACTGTCATGGACCAAGCAGTTAAGGCAGGGCACAAGGTCTAGGATTTGTAAAAATTTGGCTTTATTTAGCCTAAAAATCAAAGTTTCAAATCATTAGACAAAAAAAAGTAACAGAATTAATCAAAGTGGGTCTTAACTAAACTGAGGTCAACATAACAAAACCACAACATAACTAAGTTCATCCTAATACTGCAGCTCCGAGTGGCTTGGGAAAATAAATTACTAAAAAAAATAACTAGTTAGTAAGTATTATTAATCCACCATGAACTAAATTCAATTCAATTCAATTTTATTTATATAGCGCCCAAATCACAACAACAGTTATCTCACAGCGCTTTTCATAAAGAGCAGGTCTAGACCATACTCTAAAGTTATTTACAGAAGCCCAACAATTCCCACCAAGAGCAAGCACTAGGCGACACAGGCAAGGAAAAACTTCCTTTTAAGAGGCAGAAACCTCGAGCACAACCATGGCTCAGGGTGGGCGGCCATCTGCCTCGACCGGTTGGGGTGAGGGGGAGAGAGAGAGAGAGAGAGCTGAGGGAGGCAACCTACACAGTATACACATAGAGGTACAGACAATAAAGGTGATGGTGCTATAGACTAAATGAAAAATGGTACAGATATTTATAGTAATGTTAATGATAATAATAATAACAGTAATAATAGCAATAGGACTAGTAATAGCAATTGCAACTGTAGCAGAGGGCGTCGAGCAGAAACACGGGGGCAGCAGGAGACTCCCAACCACAGATCCAGACTCCACAGCTCCAGAGCCAGCAACACCCGCAGGAAGCGACAGGAGGGGGAAGCACACGACCACGGGAGAGGGAGAAAAAATCGAGTTAGTAACATGCATTAATGGGATGAGGTTGCACTCAGAGAGAAAGAGAGAGAGGAGAGGAGCTCAGTGCATCATGGGAAATCCCCGGCAGTCTAGCCTATAGCAGCATAATTAAGGGATGGTTCAGGACTCACCCAAGCCAGCCCTAACTATAAGCTTTATCAAAAGGAAAGTCTTAAGCCTACTCTTAAATGTAGAGGCGGTGTCTGCCTCCCGAACCCAAACTGGAACCTGGTTCCACAGGAGAGCCTGATAGCTGAACGCTCTGGCTCCCATTCTACTTTGGAGACTCTAGGAACCACAAGTAATCCTGCATTCTGGGAGCGCAGTGCTCTGGTGGGGTAGTAAGGTACTATGAGCTCTTTAAGATAAGATGGTGCCTGACCATTAAGAGCTTTGTATGTGAGAAGAAGGATTTTAAATTCTATTCTGGATTTTACAGGAAGCCAATGCAGAGAAGCTAAGACAGGAGAGATATGATCTCTTTTACTGGTTCCTCTCAGAACACGTGCTGCAGCATTCTGGATCAGCTGAAGAGTCTTAATGGACTTTTGAAGAGCCTGATAATAAGGAATTGCAGTAATCCAGTCTAGAAGTAACAAATGCATGGACTAGTTTTTCTGCATCATTTTTAGACAGGATGTTCCTGATTTTTGCAATATTACATGTAGGTGAAAAAAGGCGGTCCTTGAAATTTGCTTAATGTGAGAGTTGAACGACATGTCCTGGTCAAAGATAACTCCAAGATTTCTCACAGTGGTGCTGGAGGCCAGGGCGATGCCATCCAGGGAAACTATATCTTTAGATAATGCGTCGCAGAGGCGCTTAGGCCCCAGAACAATAACTTCAGTTTTATCTGAGTTTAACATTAGAAAATTGCAGGTCATCCAGGTTTTAACATTCTGAAGACACATTTGAAGCTTAGCTAACTGATGAGTTTCATCTGGCTTGATCGATAGATATAACTGAGTATCATCTGCATAACAATGAAGGTTTATGGAGTGTTTCCTGATAATATTGCCTAAAGGAAGTGTAACCCAGAGGTAAAATGGGCAATAAATAGAATAAATAAATAAGTCCTGAGGGAAATAAATAAGCAATAAATATAAGTTATTATATACAAGTGATTAGATAATACATGTAAAAACTATATCTAAGTATAAATGAATGGTTTTATGTTGAAAAGATCGCTTGTAAACATTGATATCATCCAATACAAGGGCATATTGTTATTGTGGCATTAGCCTATTAGTTTGAGTGTTACTACACAGTAGCCAATGGAATGTTTAGACGCACGTCTCAGCCGTTTGTGCCAGTGAGGGAAACCGGAAGTGACGCCGATGTAGCTGAATCATCGTAGCGGTACATTATAAACGTTGTCTTTAATTTCGTGATTTATGACTGTATCAAACACTGAGAAATACCAGAGAGAGTCTAATCCGGAGGGCATGTTCAAGCTTACGTGCCAATCCATTGCACTGGTGAGTTTGTTTTGTTCCGCTAGCCTATATGCTAATGTCCGCCATTGTGTGCCCATTGTTCTCAATGTAAACAGCGCCTGTAGCTGTGGCCACTGCTAACTCGAAGCTAACAGCTAAAGCTGATTATCCTTGTTAACTCGCTAAAATGTCTTTAACAATAAAACGGCATATTTTTATTGTGGTCCGGACTACTACCAGGGGTGAGTGGAGTAGTTCTGTCCAGTTATATGTTTGAAACAGTGTTTTATGTTGAGTTTTTTAAATTGATTTATTAACCGTTGTAGCATAACGGCCAAGGCCCTAGGACCCTGCTAACAGCCGTTAATGGCCGTCAAGACAGTTAATACTGATGAATGCTATAGAGGTTGGATTTTTATACACTTCATTCATTCTTTCAGGCCTGTTAAGTGAATTTAAATGTAAATCTGTGTATTTGTTACATCTTTGTATTGTTATTTTGCACCTTAGTGATGACTATGTATTATGGTTATGCACTTTATTTCAAAATGATAGTTGATATATTGAAAGATTTAATATATTGTACAACTGAACTAGAAACATGACACTGTGATTTAGTGATAGAGTTTATTAATACCAGCCTTAGCCTATGACAGCAATGTCAACAGTGTTAGCTCTAAGGTAATTTTATTTCGACCTGTTCTGTATAGGTCAGGTTTTTTTAAGGAGATTCAAAGAGTTGGGAGATCGTGGTCTGGTGGAGTCTAGACTGGCGGTGGAAACCCTCAGAGAACTCAGAGAACTTGGTGAACTTGGAGAAACTGTTCCAGTACTGGATGGCGAGCCAACCCCCACTTGATAAAGAGCCCGGTTGTACCCAGGAGGTTACAATCTAGAGACCTTAAGCCGGAGAACCTTGATCTAATACCCCTTGGCCCAAGGGGTCAGGTAGAACATTGTGCACACTTACCAGCCTTGGAGGACGACAGTTACCTTGCGAATTTATCCACATTGATTGACTTAAGGAACTGGGACCTTTATTTTAACAGACCCGGGTCTATTTTATTTTGAGTGCACTCACATTCTTTTATTATTTTGATATTTTTTAAATTTTCTATTTTTATATATATATTATATATTTGGGATCCCACTTTTTTCTACTTTACTATTTTGCTGTACATATTTGCTACTTTAAACTAATGCTATTCACCGTTCTTATGCATTATAATACATGCAGTCAAATCTATCCCTGTGCTTGGTGTTGTTCTTTCACTGTTGTGGTTCAACTTTTTGGCTTCAACGAGCAAACCTATAACCTTCTGATCTGGCCTAACTCCAACATCTTGATACCTTGAATATTTTCAGACAGATTCAGTAGTTATCCCGAGTCTAGACATAACCAGCCATTGAGTAGCTGGTTACAGAAGCATATATAAAGTGAAGAGGATTGGTCCGAGCACAGATCCTTGTGGAACTCCATGACTAACTTTGGTATGCATGGAGGACTCATCGTTAACATGTACAAACTGAAATTGATCTGATAAATAGGACTTAAACCAGCTTAGAGCGGTTCCTTTAATGCCAATGAAATGTTCCATTCTCTGTAATAGGATCTGATGGTCAATGGTATCAAATGCAGCACTAAGATCTAGTAAAACCAATACAGAGACAAGTCCTTTGTCTGATGCAGTTAGGAGGTCATTAGTAATTTTCACCAGTGCTGTCTCTGTGCTATGGTGAGCTCTAAATCCTGACTGAAAATCCTCAAATAAACTATTGCTATGTAGAAAGTCACACAGCTGTTTGGCGACTGCTTTCTCCAGGACCTTAGAGATAAATGGAAGGTTAGATATAGGTCTATAGTTGGCTAAAACGTCTGGATCCAGGTTGGGCTTTTTCAGAAGAGGTTTAATTACAGCTACTTTAAAGTACTGTGGCACGTAGCTTGTTGATAAAGACAAATTGATCACATCCAGCAGAGAAGTGCCAACCAAGGGCAAAACTTCTTTAAGCAGCCTAGTCGGGATGGGGTCTAAGAGGCAGGTAGATGGTTTAGATGAAGAAATTATTGAAGTTAGTTGATAAAGATTGAGGGAAGCAAAGCAGTCTAAACATATAATTGGTTTTATAGCTGTTTCTAAAGTTCCTGAGTATAGAGTTAAGTCGGTACCAGTTGAGGGCAGGTCTTGGTGGATTTTGTTTCTAATAGCTAGGATTTTATCATTAAAGAAGCTCATGAAGTCGTAACTACTGAGAGCTATGGGAATACTTTGCTCAATAGAGCTGTGACTCTCTGTCAGCCTGGCTACAGTGCTGAAAAGAAACCTGGGGTTGTTCCTATTTTCCTCTATTAATGATGAGTAGTACGCTGCTTTGGCATTACGGAGGGCATTCCTATGAGTTTTAAGACTATCTTGCCAAATTAAACGAGAATTTTCCAGTTTGGTGGAACGCCAATTCCTCTTGAGTTTCTGTGATATTTGCTTTAATTTGCGAGTTTCAGTATTATACCATGGAGCTAACCGTCTTTGTTTTAGTATTTTCTTTTGTAGAGGGGCTACAGAGTCAAGTGTTGTTCGCAGCGAGCCTGCAGCACTATCAACAAGATGATCGACTTGGGAGGGACTGAAATTACGTAAGAGTCCTCTGTTAATTTGATACCTGATAGTGAATTTAGAGCCGATGGGATCGCATCCTTAAATTTAGCTATAAGCTATCAGACAGACATCTTGTAAAGAAATTTTTGCCCAATGGAGGGTCGTTCAGCAGTACAAGCTCAAAAGTTATCAAACAATGATCAGATAAAGAGGGATTTTGTGGGAACACTATTAAATGTTCAATTTCAATACCATATACCAGAACAAGGTCGAGGGTGTGATTAAAACAGTGAGTCGGTTCATGAACACTCTGAGAGAAGCCAATTGAATCTAATAGAGAGATAAGCGCAGTACTAAAGCTGTCATTCTCTACATCCACATGAATATTAAAATCCCCTACAATAATAACTTTGTCCGTTTAAGGACTAAAGTTGACAAAAACTCTGCAAATTCAGATAAGAATTCAGAGTACGGCCCAGGTGCTCGGTACACTATAACAAATAGAATTGGTTGCGGTGATTTCCAGCTTGGGTGTGAAAGACTCAGAACAAGGCTTTCAAATGAGTTATAATTTAGTTTAGGTTTAGAGCTGATTACTAGGCTAGAGTCAAAGATAGCTGCAACTCCACCTCCTCGGCCTGTGCTTTGAGGAATGTGAGTATTAATATGACTGGGAGGGGTGGATTCATTTAGGCTTACATATTCTCCATCACCCAGCCAGGTTTCAGTAAGACAGAATAAATCAATTTCATGATCTGATATTAGTTCATTTACTAGTACACCTTTAGAAGAGAGAGATCTGAGGTTTAAGAGTCCACATTTTACTCTCCTATTTGTTTGCACTATTGCTCCTGTGGTTTTAATTTTTATGAGGTTTTTATGCACAGCTCCTCTTCTGTTTACCTTTGATTTAAATAATTTCAATGGTCGGGGGACAGATACTCGTCACTATAGGGTTTTCACTAAGTAACTCCTGGAACAGAGGAGCAGAGAAGTGTGTTAAACTGCGACTCTGCGTAGGGTTTTGGGTGGGTAACCTAGAATGCATTGCAATGCATTTCTACTTAAGACAGTCTTAAGTGCTTTGTGCAACGGTCTGATTTAGAGGTCTATCTGAAGTCTGACTATCTACTATATCTAAGCCATCTATCATCTACCTTTGTGAAAGCGACCCCCGGGGACAGCAGAGGATCTGCAATGTCTCCGGCGTCTGCGAACAGGGCGAGAGGCGTGTCTGCGTCTGTGTGGTGTTGTCAAAACACAGCTTGCTGGATGTAAGGGCTTCTATTTATAAACTCACAGCGGCAACGTCTATTATGTCACTGATGATGTCACAATTCCTTTGTGACAAATGCTAACTCAATCAGTCGTGACATCACTGGATTCCATGATGTCACTACTCATGTCACAATTTCTGCGTAAGAATTGATGGCCTAATTATTAGTGACATAATTGGATTTCATGACATCGCTGATGTCTGCGAACGTGAAGGGACGGGAGGGGCTGCGTCTGTGTGGTGTTGTCAAAACACAGCTTGCTGGATGTAACGGCTTCTATTTATAAACTCACAGCGCAAACGCCTATTATGTCACTGATGATGTCACAATTCCTTTGTGACAAATGCTGACTCAATCATTCGTGACATCACTGGATTCCACGATGTCACTCATAATAATGTCACAGTTTCTGAGTGAGAAGCTATGGCATAGTCATTACTGACATCATTGGATTTCATGATGTCACTAATAATGATGTTGTGGAGTGCAATTAATGATGAGACAAGAAACGGAGATGCGTCGAGTCAGCTTTACTCTCCACTGCTATATCACACTGAACAACAACATATGAGACCGGAACTACAACCCCTCGTCAACCCGGAACCCCTCTAACCTTTTTTCCTTAAAGGTACAGTCCTTTGGTGAATGTCTCTTTTAGTCTAACTTGTGGGTCACCACACAGGCCCCCCCAGAATTCACCCATAATAACTGTCCGGACCGAACAGGGTCCCCTAAATGAACATAGGACACTATGCACTAGTGCAAAAAAGAACAGTCCAGTTCGCAACAGTCTTTAGGAAAGTCAACGGACAGGGGGGCGGACTGGGCGGCCATACCGGCTGCGCTTCACAGGAGAGGGGCCCCGGGCCAGCGGTGGAGCTGGGGCGGGGGCAGAGGCACAGTTCGGGGTTGCCGCAGGGGGGCGCCCTCGCCGTGGGGGCAGGGCTAGCTGAAGTGGTTCTCCAATATCCACATGGGCAGGCTTGAGACGGTCAATAGCCACCCGCTCCGGCCTGCCCCCCATATCCACCACAAAGTTCTTAGGCCCTCCCACTAGGACACGGAAGGGCCCATCGTGAGGGGGCCGCGAGGGTCCGGATGGCCATCGTGACGGACAAAAACATACTTGGCCGACGGTAAATCCTTGGGCACGTAGGACCGGGGGAGGCCATGGTGGGACGTTGGAATGGGAACGAAAGCATCAGCAATGTCCCGGGACACAGCACGATGGGAGGCAACCGACCATGGGGCCGAGGCATCCGGAAGAAACTCCCCTGGGACGCGCAGAGGCTGGCCGTAGACCAGCTCGGCCGATGAAGCTTGAAGATCTTCCTTGGGGGCGGAGCGAAGGCCGAGCAGAACCCACGGAGGCGGTCAGCCCAGTCGTTGCCCTTAGGCTGGCCCGAGCGCAGCCTTCATGTCACGATGAAAGCGTCGCAAAGTCCGTTGCTCTGTGGGTTATAGGCTGTGGTACGGTGGACTTTTACCCCAAGGACCTCGGCGACCGCAGTCCAAAGCTCAGATGTGAACTGCGGTCCCCGGTCTGAGGAGAGGTCAGACGGCGTGCCGAAACGGGCCACCCAAGCCATAACGAATGCCCGGGCCACCTCTGCCGACGTAGTGGAGGACAGCGGAACCACCTCTGGCCACCTGGTGGTCCTGTCCACCATGGTGAGGAGGTAGGTGTAACCACGGGAAGGGGGCAATGGGCCCACCAGGTCCACATTCACATGATCAAAACGTCGCTCTGGCACTGCGAAGGGCGCCAAAGGGGCCTTGGTATGTCGAAGTCACCTTTGCGGCTGGCACGCCACACAAGTAGCAGCCCACCCCTTGACGTCCCTCCGCAGACCCGCCAGACGAACTTGGCCCCCACCAGCTTGATAGAGGCCTTCACCCCTGGGTGTGAGAGGCCGTGGATAGCATCGAAAACCTTACGCCGCCAGCCAGCAGGTACCATGGGCGCGGTCTGCCGGTGGAGACGCCGCAGAGGAGTGTAGCCTTGGCTGTGTCGAACACCACATCTTCCATGACCAGCGCCGTGGGGCTGTCCTGTAGGCTTGCACCTCCGAGTCTACCGTCTGATCCACCGCCATGGCTGCATAGTCGAGGCCCAAGTGTACTGGAACCAGTGACCGCCGGAAAGGCAGTCAGCAACGAAATTGTCCTTGCCAGCCACATGCTGAATGTCAGTTGTATACTCGAGATGGCGGAGAGCTGACGCTGCTGTCTACCAGACCATGGCTCTGAAGACTTGGCCATGGCAAACGCCAGCGGCTTGTGGTCCACAAAAGCCGTAAACCGCCGCCCTCCAACAGGAACCGAAAATGCCGGGTGGCGAGGAAAGACCCAGGAGCTCCCTGTCGAAGGCACTGTATTTTCTCTCAGTGTCCCGGAGTTTCCTGCTGAAAAGGCCAGCGGCTGCCAGGCCCGCCCACCCACTGCTCACACACCGCCCCCACAGCGTAATCAGAGGCGCCTGTAGTAAGAGCAACTGGTGCGATCGGAGACGGATGCGCCAGCAGAGCGGCGCTAGCCAGTGCAGTTTTGGCAGCTGCAAAGCACCGGTCATCTCTGGAGACCAATCCAGCACGTCCGCCGGCCTCCTACCCCGTAAGGCATTGTACAATGGTCGCATGAGTTGGGCCGCATGGGGGAGAAAACGGTTGTAGAAGTTCACCATGCCCAGGAACTCCTGTAGGGACTTCACACTGCGTGGGCGTGGGAAACTGGCGACAGCGCCCACCTTGGCCGGGAGGGGACGGCCCCTCGCGGGGTAACGTGGTGGCCGAGGAAGGTGATGGATGACTGGCCAAATTGGCACTTGGCCGGGTTGATGATGAGACCATGCTCACTGAGCCGGCCAAACAACTGCCGGAGGTGCATCAGGTGATCGTCTGCAGACGCACTGGCCACGAGGATGTCGTCCAAGTAAACAAACAGGAACGGCATGTCCCTCAGCACAGAGTCCATGAGGCGCTGAAATGTCTGCGCGGCGCCCTTGAGGCCGAAGGGCATCCGTAGGAATTCAAACAGGCCGAAGGGTGTGATGACTGCTGTCTTGGGGACATCCCTGCGGGTGGACGGGCACCTGATGGTAACCGCGCACCAGGTCCACCTTCGAGAATATGGTGGCGCCGGCTAGGTGGGCAGAGAAGTCCTGTATGATGCGGCACAGGGTACCGGTCAGGGGTGGTGGCATTGTTTAAACGACGGAAATCACCACAGGGACGCCAACCTCCATCTGCTTTGGTTACCAGGTGCAGGGGGGGGAAGCCCACGGGCTGTTGGATCGGCGCACAATGCCGAGGTGTTCCATGGTGGCGAACTCCTCCCTGGCAACCGCAAGCTTGGCCGAGTCTAGGCGCCGAGCCCGTGCATAAACTGGGGGGCCCACCGTGGTGATGTAGTGCTCCACGCCATGCTTAGCCACTTCCGACGAAAACGTGGGCGTGGTGATGTCAGGGAACTCAGCCAGTAGGCGTTGATATCGGTCCCCGGTGGCAAGCGTGTTCGACAGACATAGCGCCCCCATCCCCCCCAGCGTGCAGGGGTACGAAGCAAAAGAGCGGGCATCGATCAGGCGTCGGTTTGCAACATCCACCAGCAGACTGTAAGCGCAGAGAAAATCCGCCCCCAGGAGCGACGTAGACACGGCGGCCGTGACGAAGTCCCAGCCGAAACGCCGGCCGCCGAAACACATTTCGACATACCTTGTGCCATAGGTACGAATGGGTGTGCCGTTGGCGGCATCCATCGGGGGGGGCCCTGCCTGCCGGCCATGGTGTCCACCGGAGTCGCTGGCAGGATGCTGCGCTGAGCTCCAGAATCAACCAGCAGCCGTCGGCCAGACGAGGTGTCTGTGATGAACAACAGCTTACAGTCACGGCCGGCGCCCATAGCTGCTAATGAGCGCCGGCCTTGGCTTTTCCCTGGGCTCCAAAACTGCAAGGCTGGCGACACTGCTTGGCCTTGGCCCCGAACCTGGAATGGTAATAGCACCACCCGTCCTCGCGTTGTCGGCGGGCCGTCACAGCCGCTGCAGTGTCCGGATCGTCCTCTGTAGGTGGAAGCGGAGCAGACGTGCGCTGGGAGGGAGCAGTGCATGGACAAACTGTTGCCGGTTGGCGAGGAAAATCCTATCTGCCTCCACAGCCAGCGCCGGTAGTTTCGGAGGAAGGGAGGGGAGCTGGCCAGTCGCGGTGCGCACGGGGGCTGGGAGCTGCCGCAGAAATATGTGGGCGAAGAGGAACGAGGGATCTGCTGTCCCCAGCACCGCAAGCATCTTCTCCATTAACTCAGACGGTTTGCCGTCGCCAAGGCCGCTCAGGGACAACAGGCGATCTGCCTTCTCCAACTCCGACAGTTCAAAGAGGCCCAACAGGAAAGTTTTGAGTGCGTTGTACTTGCCGTCAGCCGGAGGAGCTTCTAACAACGCCATAGCCCTGGCTGTCGTCGAGGCATCTAAAGCCGCTACCACGTGGAAATACTTCGTAACGTCCTGTGTTATTCCTCTCAGCTGGAACTGGGCCTCGATGTGTTGAAACCATGGTCGTGGGTTGTGCTGCCAGAAATCCGGTAACTTGATAGTGGCAGCGTAGATGGCGCCGACATTAGCCGCGCCGCTAGCAGGCTCCGGCGCCGCAGCAGCAGCGTTTCCCCCACCGTCGTTGTGTGACATAATTCCCTCGTATTCGACTCACGTCGGGGTCACCAATGTGGAGTGCAATTAATGATGAGACAAGAAACGGAGATGCGTCGAGTCAGCTTTACTCTCCACTGCTATATCACACTGAACAACAACATATGAGACCGGAACTACAACCCCTCGTCAACCCGGAACCCCTCTAACCTTTTTTCCTTAAAGGTACAGTCCTTTGGTGAATGTCTCTTTTAGTCTAACTTGTGGGTCACCACAATGTCACTAATGATGTAGCAATTTCTGCAAAAGAATTGATGTGAATTCTCCCAAAGAATTGACCTTACGCCCAGTGTAACTTAGGTTTAAGACTCTGTTACCTTGGCAACCAGCAGTAACAATCATTTACATTACAAACAGCCAAAAGAAACAGGAAAATGGCTCATAATTTGTGGTTTCCTGACGACGTTATGGAGAGAGCTATGAGAAGGGAAAGGGTTTTTAGGGACCGCAGTAACCTACTGGAAATATATAATAATGAGGACTTCATCGGTCGGTTTCGTTTGCGCGAAGAAGCTATACGGAGTCTGACAGATGAATTAGCTGAAGTACTGAGCCCTGCCACTTCAAGAAGCCATAGCATCCCAGCTTTCAAAACTTCTCCCCTGGTCCGAGTGAAGGCGGCTGGGGACCCCGAATTTATAAAACCACTCTACCACTAGGACCTGGGCCACGGTAGCGGCACATTGGTCCCGTGTGGGGACCAAAAGTGTCTTATTTTACCCAGAATGCATTGCAATGCATTTATACTTAAGACAGTCTTAAGTGCTTTGTGCAACGGTCTGATTTAGAGGTCTATCTGAAGTCTGACTATCTACTATATCTAAGCCATCTATCATCTACCTTTGTGAAAGCGACCCCCGGGGACAGCAGAGGATCTGCGATGTCTCCGGCGTCTGTGAACAGGGCGAGAGGCGTGTCTGCGTCTGTGTGGTGTTGTCAAAACACAGCTTGCTGGATGTAAGGGCTTCTATTTATAAACTCACAGCGGCAACGTCTATTATGTCACTGATGATGTCACAATTCCTTTGTGACAAATGCTAACTCAATCAGTCGTGACATCACTGGATTCCATGATGTCACTACTCATGTCACAATTTCTGCGTAAGAATTGATGGCCTAATTATTAGTGACATAATTGATTTCATGACATCGCTGATGTCTGCAAACGTGAAGGGACGGGAGGGGCTGCGCTCTGTGTGGTGTTGTCAAAACACAGCTTGCTGGATGTAACGGCTTCTATTTATAAACTCACAGCTCAAACGCCTATTATGTCACTGATGATGTCACAATTCCTTTGTGACAAATGCTGACTCAATCATTCGTGACATCACTGGATTCCACGATGTCACTCATAATAATGTCACAGTTTCTGAGTGAGAAGCTATGGCATAGTCATTACCGACATCATTGGATTTCATGATGTCACTAATAATGATGTCACTAATGATGTAGCAATTTCTGCAAACGAATTGATGTGAATTCTCCCAAAGAATTGACCTTATGCCCAGTGTAACTTAGGTTTAAGACTCTGTTACCTTGGCAACCAGCAGTAACAATCATTTACATTACAAACAGCCAAAAGAAACAGGAAAATGGCTCATAATTTGTGGTTTCCTGACGACCTTATGGAGAGAGCTATGAGAAGGGAAAGGGTTTTTAGGGACCGCAGTAACCTACTGGAAATATATAATAATGAGGACTTCATCGGTCGGTTCCGTTTGCGCGAAGAAGATATACGGAGTCTGACAGATGAATTAGCTGAAGTACTGAGCCCTGCCACTTCAAGAAGCCATAGCATCCCAGCTTTCAAAACGGCGTCACGCACGACGTCACCGGGGCTCGACAGCCACAGCACGCATCTCCAGCTCCCCCTGGCGGGGATCAGGTCGTATTTCCCCATGTGCCTGCTCCCTCCGTGTCTGTCATGTCTCAGGCAATCTCTGCCTTCTTTTCATCCCTGTGCCCGCAGGCTGCACTCTCCTCCCGTGCACACACATCCTTTCATCCCATCATCCCTTCCTCTACCCTTCCTTCAGCCACTCACAGCAATACGGCTTCTGCTCCTATCTCATTCCATACAGTCGAAGCAGCATTTCAGGAACCCGGCACAGCAACCCAAACGGCCTCACCAATCATCGGCGGTGATCCTGAGCTTCCCATTTCTTTTCCAACTGGTCTATCCTTTACCCCAAAACTCCCACACCCCATCCCCACCCCCTCCTTTCCCCAACACCCAAATGTTTTTTCTTGTGTTAACAATTTTTCCCTGGCCACAGCAACACCAGCAACTCAGCCAGATTCAACAATCCATCGACCCTCACCTATCTCCCCCGCACTGCGCCAGCAGATTCTCGCCGGTAATTACATAGACCTAGCCCAGCTCCTCCATCCATCCATAATCGACACTAGTCATCCCAGGGAAATACAGACTAACCTCGGTTCAGTACAGCTCCGCCACCCTTCACCCTCCAGAGCCAGGGAATTGACTCCCTCAGAATTCGCCCTAGCTTTTTCCCTCTTCCGCGACACCATCTGCTTAGCCTTCCCCGCTCGGAGGAAGGAGCTGGATGATTATCTCTCTATAGTGCTAGACATGGCTTTACGGTTCGGGGGAACCGGTTTCTACAGCTACCATATGCACTTCGCCAATCAGGCAGCCGGTCGAATCCAGCAATTCAACCAGGGCACATACTGGGGGGCTCTTGATTCTGAACTTTACTGCCGCATCTTCGCAGCCCGCACCTCCCTCTCCTGCGAGTTATGCGGAGCCCAGAATGACTGCACGGCACCTCGGCACACCAGTGAAGGTAAACAGCCTCGCCACTGCCTTACAAAATCATCCAGATAAGCTGTTTGTTAACTTTCTCTTAAACGGCCTCACACATGGTTTCCATCCAGGTATAGAAGTCCTCCCAGATTTTACACATGCCTGTCGCAACCTCCAGTCTGCTCTCTCAGAACCCCACATAGTCGACTCTCTACTAGCCAAAGAAGTCAAAGAGGGTTTCATGATAGGCCCGTTCGACAAGCCTCCTTTTTCAACGTTCCGAATCAGTCCCATAGGCATCGCCACCCGAAGTATTCTGGGAAAAGAGGTTGATCATTGACCTATCCTCCCCACACGGCTCACTCATTCCGAGCATCAACAGCATTATCCCCAGCCCGGATTTCTCCATGCAATACGCTAACATCAACCACGCCATCACCCTCATCCGCACAGCAGGTCACGGGCTTGGCTTTCCAAAGCAGACATCACCAGTGCATTCAAAGTCCTGCCCATTCAGCCCAGATTTCTGGCGTTTTTTCGGGTTTGCTGGAAGGTGCCTATTATTTTTCCGTGCGTCTTGCCTTTGGCTGCAGAAGCAGTCCCAAGATCTTCGACTCCTTGTCCGAAGCCCTGTGCTGGATCCTGACTAACAACTACAGACTTCCTTACATACTCCACCTCCTTGACGATTTCCTCATCGTCACTCCACCATCCTCACCCCCTCGGGCAGGGCTTAATACACTCATCAAAGCTTTTCACGAACTAGGCATCCTGCTCTCCAAAGAGAAAACCTCAGGGCCTAGCACCTCCATCGAGTTCTTAGGGATCACCCTGGACTCAACATCCTTCCAGACATCGCTGCCCGCAGAGAAAATACAGCGCATCTCTCTACTTCTTTCAAACTTTCTCCTAGCAGTCAGATGCACCAAACGTCAGCTATTAACCCTCCTCGGCCATCTCAATTACGCTATTCGCATAATTCCGCAGGCAAAATCCTTCTTGTCCAATCTCTTAACCACAGCTGCAGCAGTCCCCTCTCTCCACGACAGAGTCGTTCTGGACGAGGCTTGCAAAATGGAAATGCGCATGTGGCAACATTTCCTACTTTCCTGGAACGGCATTTCCTTCTTCTACGAAGACTTCATCACCCAGCCTGAGGACATTCAGCTGTACACTGACGCAGCTCCTTCCGTAGGTTTCGGCGGCTATTACGGGGGGAGGTGGTTCGCCTCTGCTTGGCCCTCAGAATTCAGACATCTAAGCACCAAATCCGGCTCTACTTCATCAGCACTCTACGAATTATATCCCATCATCATCGCTGCCATTCTTTGGGGGCATGAATGGTCAAGGAAGTCCATTCTCATCCATTCCGACAACACAGCAGTAGTCGAAATCTTAAACAAAGGTCGTGCTCGTTCCCCAGTAATCGCACAGTTTCTTCGCAGACTCACACTAACATCCGCCTGACACCAGTTCATCCTCAGGGCAGCTCACGTTCCCGGTCACCAAAACAGCATCGCCGATTCATTGTCTCGTTTCTCTTTTCAGAAATTCAGACACTTGGCTCCAGAATCGGACTATCACCCCACACCAGTGCCACCGTTTTCAGCCACAACATTCAACTAAATCCTCAGCTGAGAAACCTCTCTTTCACCTCACAAGAGGCCATCATCAACAGCCTCGCCCCCGAGCACCCTCTCAGCCTACTTGACCGGCTGGAATCGCTTCAAGGCATTTCACGCCACATATCTACTGCCATTTCCTTCCCTGGACATCACGTCCATCTGCAATTTCATCACCCACGCACACTCCATCGAGAAAATCCGCTCATCCACCATTCAGACCTATTTAGCAGGCATCAATTTCTTCTTCAGAATAGTCACCGGCTCCCCATGTTCGTCCATTTCTCATTCCCACATCACAATGTTAATTAAAGGCTTGAAGAAACAAGAACCCACTCTAGCCACTAGACGCTTACCTCTCACTTCAGACCTCCTCAGTCGCTGCATTTATTCTCTCCGTTCCGGATACATGTCACCAGCAATCGACTCGACTCTAGAATCAATGTTTTTTGCTTGCTTTCTTCGGCTTCCTGAGGTGTTCAGAATTCGCTCCCACATCATCCACTTACAATCCTTCCCGGCATCCCAGTCTGTCAGACATCACCATTCACACCTCCAACTCTCTTATCTTCACACTCCGAAGAAGTAAGACGGATCAGCTAGGAGCTTCCTTCCCCATCTACATCTTCCGCCTCAGCTCCTATCTCAGCCCGTACGAGCCACTATCCAAATACATCCGCTCCAGATACGCCGCTAAGGCATCACCACAACACCCACTTTTCCTCACCGAAACAGGAAAAATGGCTACTCGATTCTGGTTCCAGAAACATCTGAACAGAGTCCTCTGCATCTCAGGCATTTCACCCGAATACTATTCAAGCCATTCCTTCCGCATCGGTGCCGCTTCCACAGCAGCCAGGTCTGGCATCTCCGATCAAACCATTAAGGTCCTCGGCCATTGGTCATCCCCAGCCTATTGTTCATACATTCACAACAACGTCAACGATCTCCATCAAGCTCACACACGGCTCAGCGCAATATAAACAGACTCTTTTTGGGGGCTGAACAAATCACTCGGGCTAAAACTCCTACCGAGACGGAACCCCCACTCTGAGTCTCAGCTGCCCGACCATCACGCAGCCTCCCAGATCAGCATCCAGATGGCATCCTCTCTCCACCACCATTCCCCTTACATCCATTAATCTATCTGTACATTTAGCACATTCATTAAACCTTCAAATGATACATTGTTGTGGCGTGGTCCTTGCTAGTGAACGATGTATAAATACAAAATGGAGTTAGTTGAGTGAAGAATGTTCTAAATTAAGTGTTATTATAATGCAAATGTTGCATGCATTTATTTATTGCTTATTTTGTCATTGCCTATTACAATGATCATTTATGACAACCTTCATTTGATGTTGATATAGTAACTGGGCCAATTCAATCTCACAGTGTACTTGAATGAAGAGATGAAGCTCTTTTTGGATGAGGGGAGATCTCGACCCCTGACTGCTCCCTTATACCAAGCAGCATGGGACACAAATTCCTACTTTCTTGATGAGGCCCTCACTGTCAGGCTACAAATGTTCCTTCCAGGTTAGTCAGCAAATTGTTGGACCAGTCATCATTGTTGTCAGTGTACTCTTGTCAATCATAGTAGAAAGTTAATGACATTAACAGCTCATCGCCTGTCATTCTTCATTCATTCACAGACAACAGCAGCCAGGACCAGAGAGAGGAAAGCGAGAGTATGGAGGGGAGTCTGGAGTCTTCTAGTGCTAGCTACTCAAGCTGTGTGCAACTGGAAGCAAATGATGGCTTCACAAGAGAGCAAACCCTTTTTCTAATAGACTTACTGAGGCAACACTTAGAGTCAGACAGCCATGAACTTCCACAAAGCCTTGCTGAACTCAATGCTAGGATCAAAACAGGCAAAGGATCCAAGAAACAACTGTGGAAAGATATGGCCAGTAAGCTGTCTGACCAATTTGGGCAGGTGTTTGATCCGAATAGAGTTTGTAGAAAGTGGCAAACACTTGTGGATGGCTACAAAAAAGTCAAAGATAACAATCACAGTACAGGGAGAGGAAGTATACGCTTTAAGTTCTTCAATGAAATGGAAGCTCTTTTGGGGGGACATCATGATGTAGATTTCCCAATTGTGGGATCGTCAGAGGGGATTGACATTCGCAGGCCTGATTTGCTTGGTAGTGAGAGGAGACAGCTACCCACACCCAGCCAATCTAGCTCATCTCCACAGTGTAGCACACGGGGCACGCATAGACAGAGGTTGAGACCACAGGCAAGCGCACTTTTGGAATTCCTCCGTGAGTCAGAGGCCGCAAGCCAAAGGAGACATGATGAATTTTTAAGTCAAATGAGAGCTTCACAGCTCTCTTTTGAGACATTAATGAAAGACTATCTAAGCAAGTTGTGAGGTGAACTCATATGTATGAGGAGGTTGGGTCAATAATGTAGAAATGACAACTTATGTTTGTACATAGTTATACTCAAGTGCCAAGTGTGTTTTTTTGTTAAAGACAAGGTCCTAAAAATATTTTGTGGTTAATATGACCCAGCCCAGCAATAGGCACATAACAATGATTATTACATTCTAAGACAGAATTGTTTACAGTGTTTACTTGTTTTTTCCAAGTTTACAAAGTGCACTTCACTGGATCTGCATTTGTGCTCTATGGACACATTTTCTTGGAGTTTGTGTCTGACTTTCATTTGGCAAAATTAAAGTGCCCTACTTGAGACCTTATGTATTGTAATTTGAAATGCATTAAAAGAAGCAAAGATTTTCATTTTCACATACTTTGTTGCAGTTTTATTTCATTGTCCCTGTCAGGTTCACAAAGCATTGGCTACTTTGGAATCATCAGCTAATATAAAACATGTACAATAAATTTCTCATGAGATACTGCAAGACAGAGATAAAAGACATGTATGTATGTACCGATACAAAGACAGTCAGCTATATGCATTACTAATGGAACATGGTACAGGAAGTAAGAGTATGAACCTCTTCATAATTTCCATCACTACATTTCCCGCATGTAATCTAATTAGCAGTTTGCATCTTCCTGGCGTGGGCAACCCACTGGATGCTCTTCGCAGATGTCTTTGGGTCCTGTTCACATATTATGCAGCATACATGCAGACATGATGAGCATGATGACCACATCAAGTCTAGTGTTCTGGAGATCCCTCACCCTCCTCCACTTACATTTTAGTCTCCCGAATGCCTGCTCTACCACCACCCGTCCACGGCTTATTCTCGAGTTGTACAGTTGGTCCTGCATGGTAAGAGCACCATTGTCGCGCTTTGGAGTAATGATGAAAGGGTAGGCATGGCCAATATAGGCACTATCTCCGAGGAGCATGAACCGTCCCATTTTCTCATTCCAGTGTTCAAAGAACTTGGATTTTCTCAGGATCCTTGCATCATGGACCTTTCCTGGTGCTCCAACAAAGATGTCGCGGAATCTTCCTGTCTCATCCACAATCCCCTGAAGCACTATGGAGTAATAGTTTTTTCTGTTCATGTAGTCCCCTCCTCTGATGTGTGGCCGCTGTATCCTGAAGTGGCATCCGTCAATGGCACCAATAACTCCTTCTATACCACACATTAGGCTGAAGGCTGCAGAAGTATAGTTCTTCTCACAAATAGTAAACCAACTGATGAATGATTGCACCATAGTGCAAAGGGTTGTAATCACTTCCACGATACATTTGTGTGCTGCTGACTGTGACAAATTGAATTTGTCAGATATTTTGGTTGGCCATATACCACAGAAAGAGTGCAACCTTTTGCTTGAGAGGAATATCTGGAGGACTTGCAGCCTGTTGTGGTTCGAGACCCTGCTGTCTCAGTAAATCGGTGAGGTAATCACACTGAGAACGGGTGACCCGAAGATGTCTGAAGAATGTCTGCTCATCCATGTGATAGAGTAGCTGCCATTCAGTGCCAGTCTTGAGAATTGTTGTCTGTGGCATTAGTAATTGGGCTATTATTGCATTTCTGAAAAGAAGAAAATGTGACACAAATTCAGGATGATGAATTAAAAATAATGGAATGACTAATGTTTGTTTGAATAAGTGAAATCTTCCACAAATTTCGTATATATGTGACAGTACACTGTATTTGGTATTATGTTTGATAGGCTGTGCTAACGTGGTGCATTCTGTAATTCTGTGCTTTTACTACTGTTTGTATTGTATATACTATCATGTCCACCTACCTCACGTATATACAGTAACACATAATACTATTATTATCATAATATTTATTTCAGCATCCTTTGCACTCTGCTCATTGCCCTATTGTCTTGATCTGTCAATATTGGTTTTGTTTATGGTGTGTATATGTTCATTATAGGCCTAATGTAGTCTGTGACTGATTCTTTATTGTATAAAAAAGCACATTGTGAGCAATGTAGGCTACAGTCCAGTCAAATTCCTCATTATGTGTACACATACGTGGCAAATAAAGCTGATGTTTTATTTCGGTTTATGTTTAGCCTTAACTTTCTGTTTCTTTAAGTTAATTCCTGTTCATATTTTATGTCATTTTACATCTATTTTGTTTTCAATTTGAATGCTACAGATTTGTATGAGGTTAGTGAATAGAATATAAGATTCCAGGTGCAGTTACAATAACTGTACAATGGTGTCTTACCTAATGCGTCGTTTTTCCTCTTCTGTTTCGTTTATAAATGCACGGAGGCTGCACTGCTGATAGTTCAACTGTGCATACACTTGCCAAATAAACATTAGTTTCTCACGGTCAGCCATGTTTTTTGTTTACGTTTGGCGTCACGCACCACTGACGCACCACGCACCACTGACATCATTGGTTTTCATGATGTCACTAATAATGATGTCACTAATGATGTAACAATTTCTGCAAAAGAATTGATGTGAATTCTGCCAAAGAATTGACCTTACCCCCAGTGTAACTTAGGTTTAAGACCCTATGTTACCTTGGAAACCAGCAGTAACAATCATTTACATTACAAACAGCCAAAAGAAACAGGAAAATGGCTCATAATTTGTGGTTTCCTGACGACGTTATGGAGAGAGCTATGAGAAGGGAAAGGGTTTTTTAGGGACCGCAGTAACCTACTGGAAATATATAATAATGAGGACTTCATCGGTCGGTTTCGTTTGCGCGAAGAAGCTATACGGAGTCTGACAGATGAATTAGCTGAAGTACTGAGCCCTGCCACTTCAAGAAGCCATAGCATCCCAGCTTTCAAAACTTCTCCCCTGGTCCGAGTGAAGGCGGCTGGGGACCCCGAATTTATAAAACCACTCTACCACTAGGACCTGGGCCACGGTAGCGGCACATTGGTCCCGTGTGGGGACCAAAAGTGTCTTATTTTACCCAGAATGCATTGCAATGCATTTCTACTTAAGACAGTCTTAAGTGCTTTGTGCAACGGTCTGATTTAGAGGTCTATCTGAAGTCTGACTATCTACTATATCTAAGCCATCTATCATCTACCTTTGTGAAAGCGACCCCCGGGGACAGCAGAGGATCTGCGATGTCTCCGGCGTCTGCGAACAGGGCGAGAGGCGTGTCTGCGTCTGTGTGGTGTTGTCAAAACACAGCTTGCTGGATGTAAGGGCTTCTATTTATAAACTCACAGCGGCAACGTCTATTATGTCACTGATGATGTCACAATTCCTTTGTGACAAATGCTAACTCAATCAGTCGTGACATCACTGGATTCCATGATGTCACTACTCATGTCACAATTTCTGCGTAAGAATTGATGGCCTAATTATTAGTGACATTATTGGATTTCACCTCTCCGGTGAACCATCACCTTATCGTGCCTGAGAGGTTTGCGTGCCCTGGTGAACCTGGAGGCTGTGTTGTCTGGAGCCTAGTGCTCCTGGTAGGGTCTCCCAAGGCAGAGAGGTTCCAGGTGAGGGGCCAGACTAAGAATGGTTCACAAAAACCCCTGATGGTAAATCAAGAAAGAGGAGGAATAACCCGGAGGAAGCCCGGGCCCCCCGTCTGGAGCCAGGCCCAGAGGTAGGGCTCGTCAGCGAGCGCCTGGTGGCCGGGTTTGCCACGGAGCCCGGCCGGGCACAGCCCGAAGAAGCTACGTGGCCCCCCCCTCTACATCCCTTGGACCCACCATCCATCGGAAGATCCGCAGGGGTTGGGTGCACTGCCACATGGGTGGCGGTGAAGGCCGGGGGGCCTCGACGGACCAGACCCGGGCGGCAGAGGCTGGCTCTGGGGACGTGGAACGTCACCTCTCTGTGGGGAAGGAGCCAGAACTTGTGCGGGAGATGGAGCGCTACCAATTAGATCTGGTGGGACTGACCTCCACGCACAGTCTTGGCTCTGGAACCGTGCTCCTTGATAGGGGATGAACTCTATTCTTCTCTGGAGTTGCTCAAGGTGTGAGGTGGCAGGCGGGTGTGGGGATACTCACAAGTCCCCGGCTGAGCCGCCACGCTGGAGTTTACTCCGGTGAACAGAGGGTCAGCCTCCCTACGCTCGGTAGCTGGGGAAAACTCTGACTGTTGTTTGTGCATATGCACCAAACAGCAGTTCAGAGTATTCAGCCTTCTTGGAGACCCTGAATGGAGTCCTGGATGGGGCTCCAGTAGGGGACTCCATAGTTCTGCTGGGTGACTTCAACGCACATGTGGGCAATGACGGAGTTACCTGGAAACGCGTGATTGGGAGGAATGGCCCCCCTGATCTGAACCTGAGTGGGGGTTTGTTGTTGGACTTCTGTGCTAGTCATGGATTGTCTATAACAAACACCATGTTCGAGCATAAGGATGCTCATAAGTGTACATGGTACCAGAGAACCCTAGGCCGAAGATCAATGATCGATTTTGTAATCGTTTCATCTGATTTGAGGCCGCATGTTTCGGACACTCGGGTGAAGACAGGGGCGGAGCTGTCAACTGATCACCATCTGGTTGTGAGTTGGGTCAGGGGTTGGGGGAAGACTCTGGACAGACCTGGTAAGCCCAAACGGGTAGTGCGGGTGAACTGGGAACGCCTGGTGGAAGCCCCTGTCCGTGAGATCTTCAACTCAAACCTCCGGCGGAGCTTTTCTGGCATCCCTGTGGAGGTTGGGGACATTGAACATGAGTGGGCAATGTTCAAAGCCTCTATTGCTGAAGCTGCAGCGGAAAGCTGTGGTCTCAAGGTCTTAGGTGCCTCAAGGGGCGGTAACCCTCGAACACCGTGGTGGACACCGGTGGTCAGGGAAGCCGTCCGACTGAAGAAGGAGGCCTTCCGGGATTTGTTGTCTCGGAGGACTCCGGAGGCGGTTGCAAGGCACCGACAGGCCCGAAGGACTGCAGCCTCTGCTGTGGCAGAAGCAAAGCAGCGGGTGTGGGAGAAGTTCGGAGAAGACATGGAGAAGGACTTTCGGTCGGCACCAAAGTGTTTCTGGAGAACTGTCCGCCATCTCAGGAGGGGGAAGCGGGGAACCGTCCAAGCTGTGTACAGTAAGGATGGGACCCTGTTGACCTCAACTGGGGAGGTAATTGGGCGGTGGAGGGAACACTTTGAGGAACTCCTAAATCCGACTGACACGCCTCTCTAGTAGAGGCAGAGCTGGAGGCTGATGGGGGTTTCTTGTCAATTTCCCTGGAGGAGGTCACTGAGGTAGTCAAACAATTCCACAGTGGCAAAGCCCCGGGGATTGATGAGATCCGCCCAGAGATGCTAAAAGCTTTGGGTGTGGAGGGGCTGTCATGGATGACACGCCTCTTCAACATTGCGCGGAAGTCGGGTACAGTGCCCAAGGAGTGGCGGACTGGGGTGGTGGTTCCCCTGTTCAAAAGGGGACCAGAGAGTGTGTGCCAATTACAGGGTATCACACTTCTCAGCCTCCCTGGTAAAGTCTACGCCAGGGTGCTGGAGCGGAGGGTTCGGCCGATTGTCGAACCACAGATCGAAGAGGAACAATGCGGTTTTCGGCCCTGGTCGTGGAACAACTGACCAGCTCTTTACTCTCACAAGGATCCTGGAGTGGGCTTGGGAGTATGCCCATCCAGTCTACATGTGCTTTGTAGATCTGGAGAAGGCATATGACCGGTCCCTCGGGAGATACTGTGGGAGGTGCTGCGGGAGTATGGGGTGAGGGGGGCCCTTCTTAGGGCTATCCAATCCTTGTACATCCAAAGCGAGAGCTGTGTCCGAGTACTCGGCAGTAAGTCGGACTCTTTCCAGGTGGGGGTTGGCCTTCGCCAGGGCTGCGCTTTGTCACCAATCCTGTTTGTGATATTCATGGACAGGATATCGAGGCGTAGCCGTGGCGAGGAGGGGCTTGGGATCTCATCACTGCTCGTCACTGCTTTTTGCGGATGATGTGGTCCTGATGGCATCATCGGTCCGTAGCCTTCAGCTCTCACTGGATCGGTTCGCAGCAGAGTGCGAAGCGGCTGGGATGAGGATTAGCACCTCTAAATCTGTGGCCATGGTTCTCAGCAGGAAACCGATGGAGTGCCAACTCCAGGTAGGGAATGAGTCCTTGCCCCAAGTGAAGGAGTTCAAGTACCTCAGGGTCTTGTTCACGAGTGAGGGGAGACTGGAGCAGGAGATTGGCCGGAGAATCGGAGCAGCGGGGGCGGTATTGCACTCGCTTTACCGTACCGTTGTAACGAAAAGAGAGCTAAGCCGTAAGGCAAAACTCTCGATCTACCGGTCAATTTTCGTTCCTACCCTCACCTATGGTCATGAAAGCTGGGTCATGACCTAAAGAACGAGATCGCTGGTACAAGCGCCGAAATGGGTTTCCTCAGGCGGGTGGCTGGTGTCTCCCTTAGAGATAGGGTGAGAAGTTCGCCACTCGCGGGAGCTCAGAGTAGAGCCGCTGCTCCTTTGCGCTGAAAGGAGCCAGTTGAGGTGGTTTGGGCATCTGGTAGGATGCCTCCTGGACGCCTCCCTGGGGAGGTGTTCCAGGCACGTCCAGCTGGGAGGAGGCCTCGGGGAGGACCCAGGACAAGGTGGAGAGATTATATCTCCACGCTGGCCTGGGAACGCTTCGGGATCCCCCAGTGCCTATTATGTCACTGATGATGTCACAATTCCTTTGTGACAAATGCTGACTCAATCATTCGTGACATTCATTATGGGAGATTTTAACAAATGTTCCTTGGAAGGAATTTTAAATTTCCAGCAATATATTGACTGTCCGACACGTCATCAAAAAACACTTGATTTATGTTATGGGTCAATCCCGAACGCTTATAGATCTTTTGCCAGACCCCCAATCGGTTGTGCAGACCATAATGCAGTGCTTTTGCAACCATGTTATAAACCAGTGTTGAAGAGATCAAGGCCAACCATTGTGTCTTCTCAAAGATGGACTGATGATAATATCTTACAGTTGCAAGACTGTTTTGATAGGACTGAATGGGATATTTTTAAAACTTCCTGTGAAGACAATGATAACCTAGCTGATGTTGTGAGTTCGTATATCCACTTTTGTGAAGAGTCTGTGATACCTAGGAAAACTGTAAGAATTTATTCAAATAATAAGCCTTGGGTGACAAAATCACTGAAACATGTTTTAAATGAGAAGAAACGGGTTTTTTACCAAGGAACAGTTTTGGAAAAGAGGCAGGTTAATAAGGAAGTAAAGCGGGAAATTAGGAGGGCAAAATTGAAATATAGGAAATCAATGGAGGAGAAGTTTATTAAGGGAAATATTCAGTCAGCATGGAAAGAAATAAAAGTAATGGCTAGTGTAAAAAACAAAGAATCAACCGGAACTATTTTGACTGAGTCTAGGACAGGAAAGGGAGAGACAGCAGATGAATTTAATGATTTTTTTTAGACGATTCGATACAACACGATTTTAGTGAAATGAGTGAGGATTTTATTCTGGTTTGAAAACGGAGGAATATATACAAATTGATAAAGCTTCTGTTTTGAGGGTTTTACAGACCACCCAACAAAATAAAAGCCCTGGGCCAGATAATGTCAGTGGGAGAGTCTTGAAGAGTTGTGCTTATCAGCTCTGTGATATAAGTCATTTTATTTTTCAGACCTCTCTGAAATTACATAGAGTACCCTCAGTGTGGAAAAAATCAATCATTGTACCAATTCCTAAAAAGGCCAATGCCAAACAAATTAATGATTTTAGACCAATTTCCTTAACATCATTATTAATGAAGTGTTTTGAGAGAATTGTTAAATCTTGGCTCGTTGAGCATACTAGTCAGCTGATTGATCCGCTACAATTTGCCTATAGGAGAAATAGGAGTGTGGAGGATGCCACTCTTACACTCTTAAATTATATATATAAACATGTGGACATCGGTAAGCATCATCATGCTCGTTTATTATTTATAGATTTTTCTGCAGCGTTCAATACTATCCGACCAACCCTTTTAGCTGAACGTTTGCTTTCTGAATTTAATGTTCCAAAGTGTCTGGTGGCCTGGATTTTAGATTTTCTGACCAGAAGGTCTCAAATTGTACGGGTGAATGGAGAATATTCCAGGGAGCTGCATTCTTCAGTGGGCTGCCCACAGGGTTGTATTCTTTCACCTCTATTATTTATTTTATTCACAGATAGGTGTAGAAGTCAATATCCAGACAGACATATTATTAAATATGCAGATGATACAGTGGTGTTGAGCCTGTTAAATCAAGGTGACACAGAGCATGGGCCCATCTTGAAATATTTTTTGGATTGGTGTGAAAGTTCTTGTTTACAAATTAATGCATCCAAAACTAAGGATATGACTATAGAATTTCATAATTCTGTCGGAACTCAATCTAAAGTAGTTATTGCTGGTAAAGAGGTTGAGAAGGTCAGTACATATAAGTATTTGGGTACAGTGATTGATGATAAACTTAGGTGGGTGGAACACACAAGTTTTATTGTATCAAAAGCACAAAAAAGGTTATATTTACTGAGGAAGCTTAAGTCCTTTGAAGTAGATAAATCCATATTGATAATGTTTTATAGATCTTTCATTGAAAGTGTTTTAACCTTTGCTATGATCTGTTGGTTTTATGGATTAAATGTTAAAAGCAGATCCCAGCTGCAGCACATTATTAATTTAGGGTCAAAGATTACAGGATCTGTTCAGTTGGGTTTGTCTGCTTTGTGTGAGAGAAATGTTCTTAGGAAGTCTTTAACTATCCTAGAGGATACATCCCACATTTTGTTTTAGAATTTGAATTGCTTCCCTCAGGAAAGCGATATAGAGTGCCCAAGTGGAAGACCACTAAAGCCTCTAAGTCCTTTGTTTCTAATGCAGTGATGAGTGTAAACACTTATTTGAAACAAAGAAAATGTACTGTGAATTTTAAATAGTAGCTATATGAAGATTCTTAAATGCCCGGGTTCCTGGTTCCTGTGTGTGTGTGTTTTTGTTTTGTTTTGTTTGTGATGTTTGTGATGTTTTGCTGTGCTTTGATAAATTAGTATGTTTGTGAGGTCGAAGCTACTTAAATTGCCCTGTAAAGGGACAAATAAAGATTTTTTTACTTACTACTTACTTATCACTGGATTCCACGATGTCACTCATAATAATGTCACAGTTTCTGAGTGAGAAGCTATGGCATAGTCATTACTGACATCATTGGTTTTCATGATGTCACTAATAATGATGTCACTAATGATGTAAAAATTTCTGCAAACGAATTGATGTGAATTCTGCCAAAGAATTGACCTTACCCCCAGTGTAACTTAGGTTTAAGACCCTATGTTACCTTGGAAACCAGCAGTAACAATCATTTACATTATAAACAGCCAAAAGAAACAGGAAAATGGCTCATAATTTGTGGTTTCCTGACGACGTTATGGAGAGAGCTATGAGAAGGGAAAGGGTTTTTAGGGACCGCAGTAACCTACTGGAAATATATAATAATGAGGACTTCATCGGTCGGTTTCGCTTGTGCCGAAGAAGCTATAACGGAGTCTGACAGATGAATTAGCTGAAGTACTGAGCCCTGCCACTTCAAGAAGCCATAGCATCCCAGCTTTCAAAACTTCTCCCCTGGTCCGAGTGAAGGTGGCTGGGGACCCCGAATTTATAAAACCACTCTACCACTAGGACCTGGGCCACGGTAGCGGCACACTGGTCCCGTGTGAGGACCAAAAGTGTCTTATTTTACCCAGAATGCATTGCAATGCATTTCTACTTAAGACAGTCTTAAGTGCTTTGTGCAACGGTCTGATTTAGAGGTCTATCTGAAGTCTGACTATCTACTATATCTAAGCCATCTATCATCTACCTTTGTGAAAGCGACCCCCGGGGACAGCAGAGGATCTGCGATGTCTCCGGCGTCTGCGAACAGGGCGAGAGGCGTGTCTGCGTCTGTGTGGTGTTGTCAAAACACATCTTGCTGGATGTAAGGGCTTCTATTTATAAACTCACAGCGGCAACGTCTATTATGTCACTGATGATGTCACAATTCCTTTGTGACAAATGCACGGAGGCTGCACTGCTGATAGTTCAACTGTGCATACACTTGCCAAATAAACATTAGTTTCTCACGGTCAGCCATGTTTTTTGTTTACGTTTGGCGTCACGCACCACTGACGCACCACGCACCACTGACATCATTGGTTTTCATGATGTCACTAATAATGATGTCACTAATGATGTAACAATTTCTGCAAAAGAATTGATGTGAATTCTCCCAAAGAATTGACCTTACGCCCAGTGTAACTTAGGTTTAAGACTCTGTTACCTTGGCAACCAGCAGTAACAATCATTTACATTACAAACAGCCAAAAGAAACAGGAAAATGGCTCATAATTTGTGGTTTCCTGACGACGTTATGGAGAGAGCTATGAGAAGGGAAAGGGTTTTTTAGGGACCGCAGTAACCTACTGGAAATATATAATAATGAGGACTTCATCGGTCGGTTTCGTTTGCGCGAAGAAGCTATACGGAGTCTGACAGATGAATTAGCTGAAGTACTGAGCCCTGCCACTTCAAGAAGCCATAGCATCCCAGCTTTCAAAACTTCTCCCCTGGTCCGAGTGAAGGCGGCTGGGGACCCCGAATTTATAAAACCACTCTACCACTAGGACCTGGGCCACGGTAGCGGCACATTGGTCCGGTGTGAGGACCAAAAGTGTCTTATTTTACCCAGAATGCATTGCAATGCATTTATACTTAAGACAGTCTTAAGTGCTTTGTGCAACGGTCTGATTTAGAGGTCTATCTGAAGTCTGACTATCTACTATATCTAAGCCATCTATCATCTACCTTTGTGAAGCGACCCCGGGACAGCAGAGGATCTCGCGATGTCTCCGGCGCTCTGCGAACAGGGCGAGAGGCGTGTCTGCGTCTGTGTGGTGTTGTCAAAACACATCTTGCTGGATGTAAGGGCTTCTATTTATAAACTCACAGCGGCAACGTCTATTATGTCACTGATGATGTCACAATTCCTTTGTGACAAATGCTAACTCAATCAGTCGTGACATCACTGGATTCCATGATGTCACTACTCATGTCACAATTTCTGCGTAAGAATTGATGGCCTAATTATTAGTGACATAATTGATTTCATGACATCGCTGATGTCTGCGAACGTGAAGGGACGGGAGGGCTGCGCCTGTGTGGTGTTGTCAAAACACAGCTTGCTGGATGTAACGGCTTCTATTTATAAACTCACAGCTCAAACGCCTATTATGTCACTGATGATGTCACAATTCCTTTGTGACAAATGCTGACTCAATCATTCGTGACATCACTGGATTCCATGATGTCACTCATAATAATGTCACAGTTTCTGAGTGAGAAGCTATGGCATAGTCATTACTGACATCATTGGTTTTCATGATGTCACTAATAATGATGTCACTAATGATGTAACAATTTCTGCAAACGAATTGATGTGAATTCTGCCAAAGAATTGACCTTACCCCCAGTGTAACTTAGGTTTAGGACCCTATGTTACCTTGGAAACCAGCAGTAACAATCATTTACATTACAAACAGCCAAAAGAAACAGGAAAATGGCTCATAATTTGTGGTTTCCTGACGACGTTATGGAGAGAGCTATGAGAAGGGAAAGGGTTTTTAGGGACCGCAGTAACCTACTGGAAATATATAATAATGAGGACTTCATCGGTCGGTTTCGTTTGCTGAAGAAGCTATCACGGAGTCTGACAGATGAATTAGCTGAAGTACTGAGCCCTGCCACTTCAAGAAGCCATAGCATCCCAGCTTTCAAAACTTCCCCTGGTCCGAAAGTGAAGGCGCTGGGGACCCCAATTTATAAAACCACTCTACCACTAGGACCTGGGCCACGGTAGCGCACACTGGTCCCGCAGTGAGGACCAAAAGTGTCTTATTTTACCCAGAATGCATTGCAATGCATTTATACTTAAGACAGTCTTAAGTGCTTTGTGCAACGGTCTGATTTAGAGGTCTATCTGAAGTCTGACTATCTACTATATCTAAGCCATCTATCATCTACCTTTGTGAAACCGACCCCCGGGGACAGCAGAGGATCTGCGATGTCTCCGGCGTCTGCGAACAGGGCGAGAGGCGTGTCTGCGTCTGTGTGGTGTTGTCAAAACACAGCTTGCTGGATGTAAGGGCTTCTATTTATAAACTCACAGCGCAAACGCCTATTATGTCACTGATGATGTCACAATTCCTTTGTGACAAATGCTGACTCAATCAGTCGTGACATCACTGGATTCCATGATGTCACTACTCATGTCACAATTTCTGCGTAAGAATTGATGGCCTAATTATTAGTGACATAATTGGATTTCATGACATCGCTGATGTCTCGCGAACGTGAAGGGACGGGAGGGCTGCGCCTGTGTGGTGTTGTCAAAACACAGCTTGCTGGATGTAACGGCTTCTATTTATAAACTCACAGCGCAAACGCCTATTATGTCACTGATGATGTCACAATTCCTTTGTGACAAATGCTG
Organism: Lepomis macrochirus; assembly: GCA_024633595.2. Classification (NCBI taxonomy): domain Eukaryota; kingdom Metazoa; phylum Chordata; class Actinopteri; order Centrarchiformes; family Centrarchidae; genus Lepomis; species Lepomis macrochirus. The sequence goes on along the minus strand of JALXJV020000032.1, from coordinate 98,326 downwards.
ACTCAATCATTCGTGACATCACTGGATTCCATGATGTCACTAATAATGATGTCACTAATGATGTAAAAATTTCTGCAAACGAATTGATGTGAATTCTGCCAAAGAATTGACCTTACCCCCAGTGTAACTTAGGTTTAAGACCTTATGTTACCTTGGAAACCAGCAGTAACAATCATTTACATTACAAACAGCCAAAAGAAACAGGAAAATGGCTCATAATTTGTGGTTTCCTGACGACGTTATGGAGAGAGCTATGAGAAGGGAAAGGGTTTTTAGGGACCGCAGTAACCTACTGGAAATATATAATAATGAGGACTTCATCGGTCGGTTTTGTTTACGCAAAGAAGCTATAATGGAGTCTGACAGATGAATTAGCTGAAGTACTGAGCCCTGCCACTTCAAGAAGCCATAGCATCCCAGCTTTCAAAACTTCTCCCTGGTCCGAAGTGAAGGCGGCTGGGGACCCCGAATTTATAAAACCACTCTACCACTAGGACCTGGGCCACGGTAGCGCACACTGGTCCGGTGTGGGGACCAAAAGTGTCTTATTTTACCCAGAATGCATTGCAATGCATTTATACTTAAGACAGTCTTAAGTGCTTTGTGCAACGGTCTGATTTAGAGGTCTATCTGAAGTCTGACTATCTACTATATCTAAGCCATCTATCATCTACCTTTGTGAAGCTGACCCTCGGGACAGCAGAGGATCTGCGATGTCTCCGGCGCCTGCTAACAGGGCGAGAGGCGGTTCTGCGTCTGTGTGGTGTTGTCAAAACACAGCTTGCTGGATGTAAGGTCTTCTATTTATAAACTCACAGCGGCAACGCTCTATTATGTCACTGATGATGTCACAATTCCTTTGTGACAAATGCTAACTCAATCAGTCGTGACCTCACTGGATTCCATGATGTCACTTCTCATGTCACAATTTCTGCGTAAGAATTGATGGCCTAATTATTAGTGACATAATTGATTTCATGACATCGCTGATGTCTCGCGAACGTGAAGGGACGGAGGGGCTGCGCCTGTGTGGTGTTGTCAAAACACAGCTTGCTGGATGTAAGGGCTTCTATTTATAAACTCACAGCTAAACGCCTATTATGTCACTGATGATGTCACAATTCCTTTGTGACAAATGCTGACTTCAATCAGTCGTGACATCACTGGATTCCATGATGTCACTCATAATAATGTCACAGTTTCTGAGTGAGAAGCTATGGCATAGTCATTACTGACATCATTGGATTTCATGATGTCATTAATAATGATGTCACTAATGATGTAAAAATTTCTGCAAACGAATTGATGTGAATTCTGCCAAAGAATTGACCTTACCCCCAGTGTAACTTAGGTTTAAGACCCTATGTTACCTTGGAAACCAGCAGTAACAATCAGTTACATTACAAACAGCCAAAAGAAACAGGAAAATGGCTCATAATTTGTGGTTTCCTGACGACGTTATGGAGAGAGCTATGAGAAGGGAAAGGGTTTTTAGGGACCGCAGTAACCTACTGGAAATATATAATAATGAGGACTTCATCGGTCGGTTTCGTTTGCGCGAAGAAGCTATACGGAGTCTGACAGATGAATTAGCTGAAGTACTGAGCCCTGCCACTTCAAGAAGCCATAGCATCCCAGCTTTCAAAACTTCTCCCCTGGTCCGAGTGAAGGCGGCTGGGGACCCCGAATTTATAAAACCACTCTACCACTAGGACCTGGGCCACGGTAGCGGCACACTGGTCCCGTGTGAGGACCAAAAGTGTCTTATTTTACCCAGAATGCATTGCAATGCATTTATACTTAAGACAGTCTTAAGTGCTTTGTGCAACGGTCTGATTTAGAGGTCTATCTGAAGTCTGACTATCTACTATATCTAAGCCATCTATCATCTACCTTTGTGAAAGCGACCCCCGGGGACAGCAGAGGATCTGCGATGTCTCCGGCGTCTGCGAACAGGGCGAGAGGCGTGTCTGCGTCTGTGTGGTGTTGTCAAAACACATCTTGCTGGATGTAAGGTCTTCTATTTATAAACTCACAGCGGCAACGTCTATTATGTCACTGATGATGTCACAATTCCTTTGTGACAAATGCTAACTCAATCAGTCGTGACCTCACTGGATTCCATGATGTCACTTCTCATGTCACAATTTCTGCGTAAGAATTGATGGCCTAATTATTAGTGACATAATTGGATTTCATGACATCGCTGATGTCTGCGTAACGTGAAGGGACGGAGGGCTGCGCCTGTGTGGTGTTGTCAAAACACAGCTTGCTGGATGTAAGGGCTTCTATTTATAAACTCACAGCGCAAACGCCTATTATGTCACTGATGATGTCACAATTCCTTTGTGACAAATGCTGACTCAATCAGTCGTGACATCACTGGATTCCATGATGTCACTCATAATAATGTCACAGTTTCTGAGTGAGAAGCTATGGCATAGTCATTACTGACATCATTGGATTTCATGATGTCATTAATAATGATGTCACTAATGATGTAAAAATTTCTGCAAACGAATTGATGTGAATTCTGCCAAAGAATTGACCTTACCCCCAGTGTAACTTAGGTTTAAGACCCTATGTTACCTTGGAAACCAGCAGTAACAATCAGTTACATTACAAACAGCCAAAAGAAACAGGAAAATGGCTCATAATTTGTGGTTTCCTGACGACGTTATGGAGAGAGCTATGAGAAGGGAAAGGGTTTTTAGGGACCGCAGTAACCTACTGGAAATATATAATAATGAGGACTTCATCGGTCGGTTTCGTTTGCGCGAAGAAGCTATACGGAGTCTGACAGATGAATTAGCTGAAGTACTGAGCCCTGCCACTTCAAGAAGCCATAGCATCCCAGCTTTCAAAACTTCTCCCCTGGTCCGAGTGAAGGCGGCTGGGGACCCCGAATTTATAAAACCACTCTACCACTAGGACCTGGGCCACGGTAGCGGCACATTGGTCCGGTGTGGGGACCAAAAGTGTCTTATTTTACCCAGAATGCATTGCAATGCATTTCTACTTAAGACAGTCTTAAGTGCTTTGTGCAACGGTCTGATTTAGAGGTCTATCTGAAGTCTGACTATCTACTATATCTAAGCCATCTATCATCTACCTTTGTGAAAGCGACCCCCGGGGACAGCAGAGGATCTGCGATGTCTCCGGCGTCTGCGAACAGGGCGAGAGGCGTGTCTGCGTCTGTGTGGTGTTGTCAAAACACAGCTTGCTGGATGTAACGGCTTCTATTTATAAACTCACAGCGCAAACGCCTATTATGTCACTGATGATGTCACAATTCCTTTGTGACAAATGCTGACTCAATCATTCGTGACATCACTGGATTCCACGATGTCACTCATAATAATGTCACAGTTTCTGAGTGAGAAGCTATGGCATAGTCATTACTGACATCATTGGATTTCATGATGTCATTAATAATGATGTCACTAATGATGTAACAATTTCTCCAAAAGAATTGATGTGAATTCTGCCAAAGAATTGACCTTACCCCCAGTGTAACTTAGGTTTAAGACTCTGTTACCTTGGCAACCAGCAGTAACAATCAGTTACATTACAAACAGCCAAAAGAAACAGGAAAATGGCTCATAATTTGTGGTTTCCTGACGACGTTATGGAGAGAGCTATGAGAAGGGAAAGGGTTTTTAGGGACCGCAGTAACCTACTGGAAATATATAATAATGAGGACTTCATCGGTCGGTTTCGTTTGCGCGAAGAAGCTATACGGAGTCTGACAGATGAATTAGCTGAAGTACTGAGCCCTGCCACTTCAAGAAGCCATAGCATCCCAGCTTTCAAAACTTCTCCCCTGGTCCGAGTGAAGGCGGCTGGGGACCCCGAATTTATAAAACCACTCTACCACTAGGACCTGGGCCACGGTAGCGGCACACTGGTCCCGTGTGAGGACCAAAAGTGTCTTATTTTACCCAGAATGCATTGCAATGCATTTCTACTTAAGACAGTCTTAAGTGCTTTGTGCAACGGTCTGATTTAGAGGTCTATCTGAAGTCTGACTATCTACTATATCTAAGCCGTCTATCATCTACCTTTGTGAAAGCGACCCCCGGGGACAGCAGAGGATCTGCGATGTCTCCGGCGCCTGCTAACAGGGCTGAGAGGCGGTTCACGCCTGTGTGGTGTTGTCAAAACACATCTTGCTGGATGTAAGGGCTTCTATTTATAAACTCACAGCGGCAACGCTCTATTATGTCACTGATGATGTCACAATTCCTTTGTGACAAATGCTGACTCAATCAGTCGTGACATCACTGGATTCCATGATGTCACTACTCATGTCACAATTTCTGGCGTAAGAATTGATGGCCTAATTATTAGTGACATAATTGATTTCATGACATCGCTGATGTCTGCGAACGTGAAGGGACGGGAGGGGCTGCGTCTGTGTGGTGTTGTCAAAACACAGCTTGCTGGATGTAACGGCTTCTATTTATAAACTCACAGCGCAAACGCCTATTATGTCACTGATGATGTCACAATTCCTTTGTGACAAATGCTGACTCAATCAGTCGTGACATCACTGGATTCCATGATGTCACTCATAATAATGTCACAGTTTCTGAGTGAGAAGCTATGGCATAGTCATTACTGACATCATTGGTTTTCATGATGTCACTAATAATGATGTCACTAATGATGTAAAAATTTCTCCAAAAGAATTGATGTGCATTCTCCCAAAGAATTGACCTTACCCCCAGTGTAACTTAGGTTTAAGACCCTATGTTACCTTGGAAACCAGCAGTAACAATCATTTACATTACAAACAGCCAAAAGAAACAGGAAAATGGCTCATAATTTGTGGTTTCCTGACGACGTTATGGAGAGAGCTATGAGAAGGGAAAGGGTTTTTAGGGACCGCAGTAACCTACTGGAAATATATAATAATGAGGACTTCATCGGTCGGTTTCGCTTATGCGAAGAAGCTATAACGGAGTCTGACAGATGAATTAGCTGAAGTACTGAGCCCTGCCACTTCAAGAAGCCATAGCATCCCAGCTTTCAAAACTTCTCCCTGGTCCGAAAGTGAAGGCGGCTGGGGACCCCGAATTTATAAAACCACTCTACCACTAGGACCTGGGCCACGGTAGCGGCACATTGGTCCGGTGTGGGGACCAAAAGTGTCTTATTTTACCCAGAATGCATTGCAATGCATTTATACTTAAGACAGTCTTAAGTGCTTTGTGCAACGGTCTGATTTAGAGGTCTATCTGAACTCTGACTATCTACTATATCTAAGCCGTCTATCATCTACCTTTGGAAACCGACTCGGGACAGCAGAGGATCTGCGATGTCTCCGGCGCTCGCTAACAGGGCGTAGAGGCGTGTTCGCGCCTGTGTGGTGTTGTCAAAACACATCTTGCTGGATGTAAGGGCTTCTATTTATAAACTCACAGCGGCAACGTCTATTATGTCACTGATGATGTCACAATTCCTTTGTGACAAATGCTAACTCAATCAGTCGTGACATCACTGGATTCCATGATGTCACTACTCGTGTCACAATTTCTGCGTAAGAATTGGGGACCAAAAGTGTCTTATTTTACCCAGAATGCATTGCAATGCATTTCTACTTAAGACAGTCTTAAGTGCTTTGTGCAACGGTCTGATTTAGAGGTCTATCTGAAGTCTGACTATCTACTATATCTAAGCCATCTATCATCTACCTTTGTGAAACCGACACCCGGGGACAGCAGAGGATCTGCGATGTCTCCGGCGCTCTGCTAACAGGGCGAGAGGCGGTTCGCGCCTGTGTGGTGTTGTCAAAACACAGCTTGCTGGATGTAAGGGCTTCTATTTATAAACTCACAGCGAAACGCCTATTATGTCACTGATGATGTCACAATTCCTTTGTGACAAATGCTGACTCAATCAGTCGTGGACATCACTGGATTCCATGATGTCACTACTCATGTCACAATTTCTGCGTAAGAATTGATGGCCTAATTATTAGTGACATAATTGATTTCATGACATCGCTGATGTCTGCGTAACGTGAAGGGACGGAGGGGCTGCGCCTGTGTGGTGTTGTCATAACACAGCTTGCTGGATGTAACGGCTTCTATTTATAAACTCACAGCTAAACGCCTATTATGTCACTGATGATGTCACAATTCCTTTGTGACAAATGCTGACTCAATCATTCGTGACATCACTGGATTCCACGATGTCACTCATAATAATGTCACAGTTTCTGAGTGAGAAGCTATGGCATAGTCATTACTGACATCATTGGTTTTCATGATGTCATTAATAATGATGTCACTAATGATGTAAAAATTTCTGCAAACGAATTGATGTGAATTCTGCCAAAGAATTGACCTTACCCCCAGTGTAACTTAGGTTTAAGACCCTATGTTACCTTGGAAACCAGCAGTAACAATCATTTACATTACAAACAGCCAAAAGAAACAGGAAAATGGCTCATAATTTGTGGTTTCCTGACGACGCTATGGAGAGAGCTATGAGAAGGGAAAGGGTTTTAGGGACCGCAGTAACCTACTGGAAATATATAATAATGAGGACTTCATCGGTCGGTTTCGCTTATGCGAAGAAGCTATAACGGAGTCTGACAGATGAATTAGCTGAAGTACTGAGCCCTGCCACTTCAAGAAGCCATAGCATCCCAGCTTTCAAAACTTCTCCCTGGTCCGAAAGTGAAGGCGGCTGGGGACCCCGAATTTATAAAACCACTCTACCACTAGGACCTGGGCCACGGTAGCGGCACATTGGTCCGGTGTGGGGACCAAAAGTGTCTTATTTTACCCAGAATGCATTGCAATGCATTTATACTTAAGACAGTCTTAAGTGCTTTGTGCAACGGTCTGATTTAGAGGTCTATCTGAAGTCTGACTATCTACTATATCTAAGCCATCTATCATCTACCTTTGTGAAAGCGACTCCGGGACAGCAGAGGATCTGGCGATGTCTCCGGCGTCTGCTAACAGGGCGTAGAGGCGTGTCTCGCGCCTGTGTGGTGTTGTCAAAACACAGCTTGCTGGATGTAAGGTCTTCTATTTATAAACTCACAGCGGCAACGTCTATTATGTCACTGATGATGTCACAATTCCTTTGTGACAAATGCTAACTCAATCAGTCGTGGACATCACTGGATTCCATGATGTCACTACTCATGTCACAATTTCTGCGTAAGAATTGATGGCCTAATTATTAGTGACATAATTGATTTCATGACATCGCTGATGTCTGCGAACGTGAAGGGACGGAGGGGCTGCGCCTGTGTGGTGTTGTCAAAACACAGCTTGCTGGATGTAACGGCTTCTATTTATAAACTCACAGCTCAAACGCCTATTATGTCACTGATGATGTCACAATTCCTTTGTGACAAATGCTGACTCAATCATTCGTGACATCACTGGATTCCATGATGTCACTCATAATAATGTCACAGTTTCTGAGTGAGAAGCTATGGCATAGTCATTACTGACATCATTGGATTTCATGATGTCATTAATAATGATGTCACTAATGATGTAAAAATTTCTGCAAACGAATTGATGTGAATTCTGCCAAAGAATTGACCTTACCCCCAGTGTAACTTAGGTTTAAGACCCTATGTTACCTTGGAAACCAGCAGTAACAATCAGTTACATTACAAACAGCCAAAAGAAACAGGAAAATGGCTCATAATTTGTGGTTTCCTGACGACGTTATGGAGAGAGCTATGAGAAGGGAAAGGGTTTTTAGGGACCGCAGTAACCTACTGGAAATATATAATAATGAGGACTTCATCGGTCGGTTTCGCTTGTCCGAAGAAGCTATACTGAGTCTGACAGATGAATTAGCTGAAGTACTGAGCCCTGCCACTTCAAGAAGCCATAGCATCCCAGCTTTCAAAACTTCTCCCTGGTCCGAAAGTGAAGGCGGCTGGGGACCCGAATTTATAAAACCACTCTACCACTAGGACCTGGGCCACGGTAGCGCACACTGGTCCGGTGTGAGGACCAAAAGTGTCTTATTTTACCCAGAATGCATTGCAATGCATTTCTACTTAAGACAGTCTTAAGTGCTTTGTGCAACGGTCTGATTTAGAGGTCTATCTGAAGTCTGACTATCTACTATATCTAAGCCATCTATCATCTACCTTTGTGAAAGCGACCCCGGGACAGCAGAGGATCTGCGATGTCTCCGGCGCTCTGCTAACAGGGCTGAGAGGCGTGTTCGTGCCTGTGTGGTGTTGTCAAAACACATCTTGCTGGATGTAAGGGCTTCTATTTATAAACTCACAGCGGCAACGCTCTATTATGTCACTGATGATGTCACAATTCCTTTGTGACAAATGCTAACTCAATCAGTCGTGACATCACTGGATTCCATGATGTCACTACTCATGTCACAATTTCTGCGTAAGAATTGATGGCCTAATTATTAGTGACATAATTGATTTCATGACATCGCTGATGTCTGCGAACGTGAAGGGGACGGGAGGGGCTGCGCCTGTGTGGTGTTGTCAAAACACAGCTTGCTGGATGTAACGGCTTCTATTTATAAACTCACAGCTAAACGCCTATTATGTCACTGATGATGTCACAATTCCTTTGTGACAAATGCTGACTCAATCAGTCGCGACATCACTGGATTCCATGATGTCACTCTAATAATGTCACAGTTTCTGAGTGAGAAGTATGGCATAGTCATACTGACATCATTGGTTTTCATGATGTCACTAATAATGATGTCACTAATGATGTAACAATTTCTGCAAACGAATTGATGTGAATTCTGCCAAAGAATTGACCTTACCCCCAGTGTAACTTAGGTTTAAGACCCTATGTTACCTTGGAAACCAGCAGTAACAATCAGTTACATTACAAACAGCCAAAAGAAACAGGAAAATGGCTCATAATTTGTGGTTTCCTGACGACGTTATGGAGAGAGCTATGAGAAGGGAAAGGGTTTTTAGGGACCGCAGTAACCTACTGGAAATATATAATAATGAGGACTTCATCGGTCGGTTTCGTTTGCGCGAAGAAGCTATACGGAGTCTGACAGATGAATTAGCTGAAGTACTGAGCCCTGCCACTTCAAGAAGCCATAGCATCCCAGCTTTCAAAACTTCTCCCCTGGTCCGAGTGAAGGCGGCTGGGGACCCCGAATTTATAAAACCACTCTACCACTAGGACCTGGGCCACGGTAGCGGCACATTGGTCCCGTGTGGGGACCAAAAGTGTCTTATTTTACCCAGAATGCATTGCAATGCATTTATACTTAAGACAGTCTTAAGTGCTTTGTGCAACGGTCTGATTTAGAGGTCTATCTGAAGTCTGACTATCTACTATATCTAAGCCATCTATCATCTACCTTTGTGAAAGCGACCCCCGGGGACAGCAGAGGATCTGCGATGTCTCCGGCGTCTGCGAACAGGGCGAGAGGCGTGTCTGCGTCTGTGTGGTGTTGTCAAAACACAGCTTGCTGGATGTAAGGTCTTCTATTTATAAACTCACAGCGGCAACGTCTATTATGTCACTGATGATGTCACAATTCCTTTGTGACAAATGCTAACTCAATCAGTCGTGACCTCACTGGATTCCATGATGTCACTTCTCATGTCACAATTTCTGCGTAAGAATTGATGACCTAATTATTAGTGACATAATTGATTTCATGACATCGCTGATGTCTCGCGTAACGTGAAGGGACGGGAGGGGCTGCGTCTGTGTGGTGTTGTCAAAACACAGCTTGCTGGATGTAAGGGCTTCTATTTATAAACTCACAGCGCAAACGCCTATTATGTCACTGATGATGTCACAATTCCTTTGTGACAAATGCTGACTCAATCAGTCGTGACATCACTGGATTCCATGATGTCACTCATAATAATGTCACAGTTTCTGAGTGAGAAGCTATGGCATAGTCATTACTGACATCATTGGATTTCATGATGTCATTAATAATGATGTCACTAATGATGTAACAATTTCTCCAAAAGAATTGATGTGAATTCTGCCAAAGAATTGACCTTACCCCCAGTGTAACTTAGGTTTAAGACCCTATGTTACCTTGGAAACCAGCAGTAACAATCAGTTACATTACAAACAGCCAAAAGAAACAGGAAAATGGCTCATAATTTGTGGTTTCCTGACGACGTTATGGAGAGAGCTATGAGAAGGGAAAGGGTTTTTAGGGACCGCAGTAACCTACTGGAAATATATAATAATGAGGACTTCATCGGTCGGTTTCGCTTTGCTGAAGAAGCTATCACGGAGTCTGACAGATGAATTAGCTGAAGTACTGAGCCCTGCCACTTCAAGAAGCCATAGCATCCCAGCTTTCAAAACTTCTCCCTGGTCCGAAGTGAAGCGCTGGGGACCCCGAATTTATAAAACCACTCTACCACTAGGACCTGGGCCACGGTAGCGCACATTGGTCCGTGTGAGGACCAAAGTGTCTTATTTTACCCAGAATGCATTGCAATGCATTTATACTTAAGACAGTCTTAAGTGCTTTGTGCAACGGTCTGATTTAGAGGTCTATCTGAACTCTGACTATCTACTATATCTAAGCCATCTATCATCTACCTTTGTGAAACCGACTCGGGGACAGCAGAGGATCTGCGATGTCTCCGGCGCCTGCTGAACAGGGCTAGAGGCGTGTTCATGCGCCTGTGTGGTGTTGTCAAAACACATCTTGCTGGATGTAAGGGCTTCTATTTATAAACTCACAGCGGCAACGTCTATTATGTCACTGATGATGTCACAATTCCTTTGTGACAAATGCTAACTCAATCAGTCGTGACATCACTGGATTCCATGATGTCACTACTCATGTCACAATTTCTGCGTAAGAATTGGGGACCAAAAGTGTCTTATTTTACCCAGAATGCATTGCAATGCATTTCTACTTAAGACAGTCTTAAATGCTTTGTGCAACGGTCTGATTTAGAGGTCTATCTGAAGTCTGACTATCTACTATATCTAAGCCATCTATCATCTACCTTTGTGAAAGCGACCCCCGGGGACAGCAGAGGATCTGCGATGTCTCCGGCGCCTGCTAACAGGGCTGAGAGGCGGTTCTGCGTCTGTGTGGTGTTGTCAAAACACAGCTTGCTGGATGTAAGGGCTTCTATTTATAAACTCACAGTGGCAACGTCTATTATGTCACTGATGATGTCACAATTCCTTTGTGACAAATGCTAACTCAATCAGTCGTGACATCACTGGATTCCATGATGTCACTACTCATGTCACAATTTCTGCGTAAGAATTGATGGCCTAATTATTAGTGACATAATTGATTTCATGACATCGCTGATGTCTGCGAACGTGAAGGGACGGGGAGGGCTGCGCCTGTGTGGTGTTGTCAAAACACAGCTTGCTGGATGTAACGGCTTCTATTTATAAACTCACAGCACAAACGCCTATTATGTCACTGATGATGTCACAATTCCTTTGTGACAAATGCTGACTCAATCATTCGTGACATCACTGGATTCCACGATGTCACTCATAATAATGTCACAGTTTCTGAGTGAGAAGCTATGGCATAGTCATTACTGACATCATTGGTTTTCATGATGTCACTAATAATGATGTCACTAATGATGTAAAAATTTCTGCAAACGAATTGATGTGAATTCTGCCAAAGAATTGACCTTACCCCCAGTGTAACTTAGGTTTAAGACCCTATGTTACCTTGGAAACCAGCAGTAACAATCATTTACATTACAAACAGCCAAAAGAAACAGGAAAATGGCTCATAATTTGTGGTTTCCTGACGACGTTATGGAGAGAGCTATGAGAAGGGAAAGGGTTTTTAGGGACCGCAGTAACCTACTGGAAATATATAATAATGAGGACTTCATCGGTCGGTTTCGTTTGCGCGAAGAAGCTATAACGGAGTCTGACAGATGAATTAGCTGAAGTACTGAGCCCTGCCACTTCAAGAAGCCATAGCATCCCAGCTTTCAAAACTTCTCCCTGGTCCGAAGTGAAGGCGCTGGGGACCCCGAATTTATAAAACCACTCTACCACTAGGACCTGGGCCACGGTAGCGGCACATTGGTCCCGTGTTAGGACCAAAAGTGTCTTATTTTACCCAGAATGCATTGCAATGCATTTCTACTTAAGACAGTCTTAAGTGCTTTGTGCAACGGTCTGATTTAGAGGTCTATCTGAAGTCTGACTATCTACTATATCTAAGCCATCTATCATCTACCTTTGTGAAAGCGACCCGGGGACAGCAGAGGATCTGCGATGTCTCCGGCGTCTGCGAACAGGGCGAGAGGCGTGTCTGCGTCTGTGTGGTGTTGTCAAAACACATCTTGCTGGATGTAAGGTCTTCTATTTATAAACTCACAGCGGCAACGTCTATTATGTCACTGATGATGTCACAATTTCTGCGTAAGAATTGATGGCCTAATTATTAGTGACATAATTGGATTTCATGACATCGCTGATGTCTGCAAACGTGAAGGGACGGGAGGGGCTGCGTCTGTGTGGTGTTGTCAAAACACATCTTGCTGGATGTAAGGGCTTCTATTTATAAACTCACAGCGGCAACGTCTATTATGTCACTGATGATGTCACAATTCCTTTGTGACAAATGCTAACTCAATCAGTCGTGACATCACTGGATTCCATGATGTCACTACTCATGTCACAATTTCCGCGTAAGAATTGATGGCCTAATTATTAGTGATATTATTGGATTTCATGACATTGCTGATGTCTGCGAACGTGAAGGGACGGGAGGGGCTGCGTCTGTGTGGTGTTGTCAAAACACAGCTTGCTGGATGTAACGGCTTCTATTTATAAACTCACAGCGCAAAGGCCTATTATGTCACTGATGATGTCATAATTCCTTTGTGACAAATGCTGACTCAATCATTCGTGACATCACTGGATTCCACGATGTCACTCATAATAATGTCACAGTTTCTGAGTGAGAAGCTATGGCATAGTCATTACTGACATCATTGGTTTTCATGATGTCACTAATAATGATGTCACTAATGATGTAACAATTTCTGCAAACGAATTGATGTGAATTCTGCCAAAGAATTGACCTTACCCCCAGTGTAACTTAGGTTTAAGACTCTATGTTACCTTGGCAACCAGCAGTAACAATCAGTTACATTACAAACAGCCAAAAGAAACAGGAAAATGGCTCATAATTTGTGGTTTCCTGACGACGTTATGGAGAGAGCTATGAGAAGGGAAAGGGTTTTTAGGGACCGCAGTAACCTACTGGAAATATATAATAATGAGGACTTTATCGGTCGGTTTCGTTTGCCCGAAGAAGCTATACGGAGGCTGACAGATGAATTAGCTATAGTACTGAGCCCTGCCACTTCAAGAAGCCATAGCATCCCAGCAGTGCTACAGGTTTGCACGCCATTGAGATTTTATGCAACAAGAACTTTTCTGAATGCTGTTGGTGACACAATGGGTCTTAGCAAAGCTTCTGTGTCACGGGTGGTATACAGGCTATCCATGGCATTTTCAAAGAAGCTCCCTCAGTTTCCAAACCAACTTGCTACAACACCTGAACAGAGAAACTACAACGCAGCACGCTGTTCAACTCGTAACACTGTAGAGCGGCGGGCATTTGGTGTACTGAAGAGGCGTTTCCATCGTCTACATTGGGAATTGCGAATGGCACCTGACAGAGTGTGTAACACCATCTGTGCGACTGTTGTGCTGCATAACATAGCGAGGTAGGCCTAGATGAAAACAAACAATTTAAATTGCTAGTCATTTTCAATAGCTCTAATAAAATTACTATTTACCACATGCTACAACTATAATCAAAATAAATTGTTTACTTCATTAATCTTTAGGGATCTCCGGCTACCTGATCCTGAAGGAGAGGATTTCAGAGATGACAATCACAGTGAACTGGAGGACAGAGAAGATTTAGAGGCGCAGAATAGAACTGGTCAATATGTGCGTCAGATGTATGTTGACAGGATTTTCAATGCCTGAAATAAAAACAAAAATCACATTAAAGTGGGCCACCATGTTGCCTGTCTTTACCTATTAGGCTTAAATGAGAAGCAACCAAATTATTAAATATATAAACTTATTTCTTGAAGTTTTCTCAAGCAACATACTGTTCAATCAATAAATTACTCTCTTGGGGTCCTCCTCCTGTTTGTCTTTTCTGTACGTCTTTAATGCTCCGCTCAACGGTCGGATTAACGCCGTTAACTGTCGTGGCAATCTTTTTCCAAATTAAACATTTCTTCTTGTTATTATCTTCTCCGCTAAATTTCCCATGTAAAATGTCCTTGTAACTGTTATACTTCTCCAACAAATACATATTTTCCACTGGGTAAAGCGCACTGAGCAATTGACTGCACTTTCTTGATCAGACCTGGGGTTTTTTTGAAAAGTGTCTTATTTTATCCAGAATGCATTGCAATGCATTTCTACTTAAGACAGTCTTAAGTGCTTTGTGCAACGGTCTGACTTAGAGGTCTATCTGAAGTCTGACTATCTACTATATCTAAGCCATCTATCATCTACCTTTGTGAAACCAGCCCCCGGGGACAGCAGAGGATCTGCGATGTCTCCGGCGTCTGCGAACAGGGCGAGAGGCGTGTCTGCGTCTGTGTGGTGTTGTCAAAACACAGCTTGCTGGATGTAAGGGCTTCTATTTATAAACTCACAGTGGCAACGTCTATTATGTCACTGATGATGTCAAAATTCCTTTGACATCACTGGATTCCATGATGTCACTCATAATAACGTCACAGTTTCTGTGTGAGAAGCTATGGCATAGTCACTCGTGACATCATTGGATTCCACGATGTCACTAATAATGATGTCACTAATAATGTCACAATTTCTGCATAATAATTGATGGCTTAATCATTAGTGACATCATTGGATTCCATGACGTCACTAATGATGTGACAGCTCCAGTGAGACAAACTATTACATCATCAACGGAACTTCATGATGAAGCTGATGTAATTAAAGCCTCCCACGGAAAAACATAATGACATAATGTAAGCCAATGATGTTACTAATGATTTAGCCATTAATTGTTATGCAGAAATTGTGACATCATTAGTATTTTTATCATTATTATTGACATCATCGAATCCAGTGATGTCACGACTGATTGAGTCAGCATTTGTCACAAAGGAATTGTTTCATCATCAGTGACATAATAGGCGTTGGCGCTGTGAGTTTATAAATAGAAGCCGTTACATCCAGCAAGTTGTTTTTTGACAATGCCACACAGACGCAGACACGCCTCTCGCCCTGTTCGCAGACGCCGGAGACATCGCAGATCCTCTGCTGTCCCCAGACGTCGGAGAGTTGTCCGACGCCGGCGCTAGGCAACCACATTAAACATGTAGCCCAAGCATAAAAACAACGCTCAGCTCAATGATTTAAAATATTACAGTTTCAGGAGGCTGCAGTTTCAGAACTGCAATTCCATGAACCTAGTTTATTTTGATACTGCCAGCTAGCTCACTGGCTAGCTAGCTATCTCTTTACAGCCCCCCAAAGGCAATTATCCTTACCACAAACGCCACCGAGTGTGTGCATTAACCTAAGTTGAAGAATGTATGTCGACCGGTTAACCCAAGAACAGTGGTGCCAGGACGGCGGGGGTCCTGAAAAAGCAGCCTCTGGTTCTGTAGCTTCATACTATTGATTAGAATTGATGGCTTAATTATTAGTGACATCAATGGATTTCATGATGTCAATAATAATGATGTCACTAATGATGTCACCATTTCTGCAAAAGAATTGATGTGAATTCTGCCAAAGAACTGACCTTACCCCCAGTGTAACTTAGGTTTAAGACCCTATGTTACCTTGGAAACCAGCAGTAACAATCAGTTACATTACAAACAGCCAAAAGAAACAGGAAAATGGCTCATAATTTGTGGTTTCCTGACGACGTTATGGAGAGAGCTATGAGAAGGGAAAGGGTTTTTAGGGACCGCAGTAACCTACTGGAAATATATAATAATGAGGACTTCATCGGTCGGTTTCGTTTGCGCGAAGAAGCTATACGGAGTCTGACAGATGAATTAGCTGAAGTACTGAGCCCTGCCACTTCAAGAAGCCATAGCATCCCAGCTTTCAAAACTTCTCCCCTGGTCCGAGTGAAGGCGGCTGGGGACCCCGAATTTATAAAACCACTCTACCACTAGGACCTGGGCCACGGTAGCGGCACATTGGTCCCGTGTGAGGACCAAAAGTGTCTTATTTTACCCAGAATGCATTGCAATGCATTTCTACTTAAGACAGTCTTAAGTGCTTTGTGCAACGGTCTGATTTAGAGGTCTATCTGAAGTCTGACTATCTACTATACAGTCCCTCCAGGATTTTGCGATGTCGCGATCGCAACTATTAACGCAACTTCAACAAATCCCTGTGAATTCAGTGCGCCTTGCAATTTTTATCAATCACCGCAACTTTTCTGCAACTTTGACCAATCATCGCGGTCTCCTGCAAAGCGTCATCATACGTCATCAAACTCAGTTCCTTGTTTTGTTCAGAAGACGCAGCAGACATGTGTGCTGCCAACGTCTCACATTTACCTACAAAAATAACAGCAAAGGACCGTGAAAAACAGTATATATATATATTTATTAGTATATTTATTAGTGGTGGGCCGTTATCGGTGTTAACGTGCTGCGTTAACGTGAGACTCTATCGGGTGATAAAAAAAAATATCGCCGTTAATCTATTCTCAAAGTTGGGTTGCGAGCTGGGTCTATACTACGCAAGCTATGATGACTTTCACCTTGATATTTTAGCGCAGATGTATACCTAGCCAAATTGCACTGTAGGGGGCAAGAACGAGTCTTCGAACCTGTGTGTATGCCTACTGTGAAATTACCACATCAAACGTGACGTGCGAGCTGGGAATGAAGTCACACCCGAGCTGACGGCGTTACAGTTACAACCTCGCTCGGCCAGCTGTTTGTTTACAACTAGCCAGGTTATTGATACGCCGGTTGATTTAAAAACGCATTGTGCGGTATTTACTCACACTAACTGTAGCAACACGTCCACAGACAGCTGTTGGACAGCACTTTGTGTACGAACATTTCTGAAGCCGCCGGGTTTGCTTCTGGGAAAATTTACTTTTAAGAAGCTTCCCAATGGAAAATTCGACAACTCTAAGGTTGTTTGCACCTTGTGCAATGCGGAATTAGTTTACTGTAGGAGTTCTTCCAGTCTCAAGTACCACCTAAACGCAAAGCACATCACATGCTACACACAAGTACATCTTATTGAACATGATTTATCTTCATCACCAATTATCATAGTAGAACAGCTTTCTAAAGCAGTTTGTGATGCATTTTGGAAACAGGAGATGAGCCCCTGGTCTAATGCGCCACCTGGCTTGAAACCTGGCTTGAAACCCATTCGCACACATACTGAATGCCTTCAGCAGAATTCAAATGAGCCATTTTCATCTGGATTAATCTAGATTAATTTCAAGATTACAGTGAGATTAATCTAGATTAAAAAAATTAATCTCTGCCCACCACTTATATTTATACATACAATGCATGGTAACTTAGAGGTAACGTTAATGTAGTATATCGAGTGACTAACATCACCGAAGTCACTGTCTTGTTTGCATGACACTGAAGTGTGTGTGTGTGTGTGTGTGTGTGTGTGTGTGAGAAAGAGAGATTTAAGAACTTAGAACAGCTTTCTCAAAAAGTTTAGACACGACTTTGAATTCCTCAACTATCAATTATGATGTGTACTGAAATCAGTTGATGTGTGTGAGGCAAAGGAAAAAAGCATAATATGAGTACTTTAAGTAAAAATCTATCTACCTTTGCCGTTTTAACCTTTAAAAACTAATGCCAAAGAACATCGCAACTTTCATCGCAACTTTTTAGAAAAGCGGCCGCAACATCAGAAATTTTAGGCCGCAACAATCACAAAAAAGGCCCACGAAATCCTGGAGGAACTGACTATATCTAAATCATCTATCATGTACCTTTGTGAAACCGACCCCCGGGGACAGCAGAGGATCTGTGATGTCTCCGGCGTCTGCAAACAGGGCGAGAGGCGTGTCTGCGTCTGTGTGGTGTTGTCAAAACACAGCTTGCTGGATGTAAGGGCTTCTATTTATAAACTCAACGGCAACGTCTATTATGTCACTGATGATGTCACAATTCCTTTGTGACAAATGCTGACTCAATCAGTCGTGACATCACTGGATTCCATGATGTCACTAGTCACAATTTCTGCGTAAGAATTGATGGCCTAATTATTAGTGACATAATTGGATTTCATGACATCGCTGATGTCTCGCGAACGTGAAGGGGCCGGGAGGGCTGCGTCTGTGTGGTGTTGTCAAAACACAGCTTGCTGGATGTAACGGCTTCTATTTATAAACTCACAGCATAACGCCTATTATGTCACTGATGATGTCACAATTCCTTTGTGACAAATGCTGACTCAATCATTACGTGACATCACTGGAATCCACGATGTCACTCATAATAATGTCACAGTTTCTGAGTGAGAAGCTATGGCATAGTCATTACTGACATCATTGGTTTCATGATGTCACTAATAATGATGTCACTAATGATGTAACAATTTCTCCAAAAGAATTGATGTGAATTCTGCCAAAGAATTGACCTTACCCCCAGTGTAACTTAGGTTTAAGACCCTATGTTTCCTTGGAAACCAGCAGTAACAATCAGTTACATTACAAACAGCCAAAAGAAACAGGAAAATGGCTCATAATTTGTGGTTTCCTGACGACGTTATGGAGAGAGCTATGAGAAGGGAAAGGGTTTTTAGGGACCGCAGTAACCTGCTGGAAATATATAATAATGAGGACTTCATCGGTCGGTTCCGTTTCATGCGAAGAAGCTATACTGAGTCTGACAGATGAATTAGCTGAAGTACTGAGCCCTGCCACTTCAAGAAGCCATAGCATCCCAGCTTTCAAAACTTCTCCCCTGGTCCGAGTGAAGGCGGCTGGGGACCCCGAATTTATAAAACCACTCTACCGCTAGGACCTGGGCCACGGTAGCGGCACATTGGTCCCGTGTGGCGACCAAAAGTGTCTTATTTTACCCAATTCAATTCAATTCAATTTTATTTATATAGCGCCAAATCACAACAACAGTTATCTCACAGCGCTTTTCATAAAGAGCAGGTCTAGACCATACTCTAAAGTTATTTACAGAAGCCCAACAATTCCCACCAAGAGCAAGCACTAGGCGACACAGGCAAGGAAAAACTTCCTTTTAAGAGGCAGAAACCTCGAGCACAACCATGGCTCAGGGTGGGCGGCCATCTGCCTCGACCGGTTGGGGTGAGGGGAGAGAGAGAGAGAGCAAGAGAGAGAGCAGAGGGAGGCAACCTACACAGTATACACATAGAGGTACAGACAATAAAGGTGATGGTGCTATAGACTGAATGAAAAATGGTACAGATATTTATAGTAATGTTAATGATAATAATAATAACAGTAATAATAGCAATAGGACTAGTAATAGCAATTGCAACTGTAGCAGAGGGCGTCGAGCAGGAACACGGGGCAGCAGGAGACTCCCAACCACAGATCCAGACTCCACAGCTCCAGAGCCAGCAACACCCGCAGGAAGCTGACAGGAGGGGAAGCACACGACCACCGGAGAGGGAGAAAAATCGAGTTAGTAACATGCATTAATGGGATGAGGTTGCACTCAGAGAGAAAGAGAGAAGAGGAGAGAGGAGCTCAGTGCATCATGGGAAATCCCCGGCAGTCTAGCCTATAGCAGCATAATTAAGGGATGGTTCAGGACTCACCTGAGCCAGCCCTAACTATAAGCTTTATCAAAAGGAAAGTCTTAAGCCTACTCTTAAATGTAGAGACGGTGTCTGCCTCCCGAACCCAAACTGGAACCTGGTTCCACAGGAGAGGAGCCTGATAGCTGAGCAGCTCTGGCTGCCATTCTACTTTTGGAGACTCTAGGAACCACAAGTAATCCTGCATTCTGGGGCGCAGTGCTCTGGTGGGGTAGTAAGGTACTATGAGCTCTTTAAGATAAGATGGTGCCTGACCATTAAGAGCTTTGTATGTGAGAAGAAGGATTTTAAATTCTATTCTGGATTTTACAGGAAGCCAATGCAGAGAAGCTAAGACAGGAGAGATATGATCTCTTTACTGGTTCCTGTCAGAACACGTGCTGCAGCATTCTGGATCAGCTGAAAAGTCTTAATGGACTTTTCGAAGAGCCTGATAATAAGGAATTGCAGTAATCCAGTCTAGAAGTAACAAATACATGGACTAGTTTTTCTGCATCATTTTTTAGACAGGATGTTCCTGATTTTTTGCAATATTACATTAGGTGAAAAAAGGCGGTCCTTGAAATTTGCTTAATGTGAGAGTTGAGCGACATGTCCTGGTCAAAGATAACTCCAAGATTTCTCACAGTGGTGCTGGAGGCCAGGCGATGCCATCCAGGTGGTGCTTAGGGCCTAGAACAATAACTTCAGTTTTCTCTGAGTTTAACATTAGAAAATTGCAGGTCATCCAGGTTTTAACATCCTGAAGACACATTTGAAGCTTAGCTAACTGATGAGTTTCATCTGGCTTGATCGATAGATATAACTGAGTATCATCTGCATAACAATGAAAGTTTAGGAAGTGTTTCCTGATAATATTGCCTAAAGGAAGCATATATAAAGTGAAGAGGATTGGTCCGAGCACAGACCCTTGTGGAACTCCATGACTAACTTTGGTATGCATGGAGGACTCATCGTTAACATGTACAAACTGAAATTGATCTGATAAATAGGACTTAAACCAGCTTAGAGCGGTTCCTTTAATGCCAATGAAATGTTCCATTCTCTGTAATAGGATCTGATGGTCAATGGTATCAAATGCAGCACTAAGATCTAGTAAAACCAATACAGAGACAAGTCCTTTGTCTGATGCAGTTAGGAGGTCATTAGTAATTTTCACCAGTGCTGTCTCTGTGCTATGGTGAGCTCTAAATCCTGACTGAAAATCCTCAAATAAACTATTGCTATGTAGAAAGTCACACAGCTGTTTGGCGACTGCTTTCTCCAGGACCTTAGAGATAAATGGAAGGTTAGATATAGGTCTATAGTTGGCTAAAACGTCTGGATCCAGGTTGGGCTTTTTCAGAAGAGGTTTAATTACAGCTACTTTAAAGTACTGTGGCACGTAGCCTGTTGATAAATACAAATTGAACACATCCAGCAGAGAAGTGCCAACCAAGGGCAAAACTTCTTTAAGCAGCCTAGTCGGGATGGGGTCTAAGAGGCAGGTAGATGGTTTAGATGAAGAAATTATTGAAGTTAGTTGATAAAGATTGAGGGAAGCAAAGCAGTCTAAACATATAATTGGTTTTACAGCTGTTTCTAAAGTTCCTGAGTATAGAGTTAAGTCGGTTACCAGTTGAGGGCAGGTCTTGGTGGATTTTGTTTCTAATAGCTAGGATTTTATCATTAAAGAAGCTCATGAAGTCTTAACTACTGAGAGCTATGGGAATACTTTGCTCAATAGAGCTGTGACTCTCTGTCAGCCTGGCTACAGTGCTGAAAAGAAACCTGGGGTTGTTCCTATTTTCCTCTATTAATGACGAGTAGTACGCTGCTTTGGCATTACGGAGGGCCTTCCTATAAGTTTTAAGACTATCTTGCCAAATTAAACGAGAATTTTCCAGTTTGGTGGAACGCCAATTCCTCTCGAAGTTTCTGTGATATTTGCTTTAATTTGCGAAGTTTCAGTATTATACCATGGAGCTAACCGTCTTTGTTTTAGTATTTTCTTTTGTAGAGGGGCTACAGAGTCAAGTGT
The DNA here is from genome assembly GCA_024633595.2 of Lepomis macrochirus. Taxonomy (NCBI): domain Eukaryota; kingdom Metazoa; phylum Chordata; class Actinopteri; order Centrarchiformes; family Centrarchidae; genus Lepomis; species Lepomis macrochirus. The sequence continues at coordinate 76,516 of JALXJV020000032.1, read as the reverse complement.
TGTTCGCAGCGAGCCTGCAGCACTATCAACAGGATGATCGACTTGGAAGGGACTGCTGAATTAGAAGGGCAGATGACAATTTACAGTCCTGCGAGTGTAACGGAAGTCTGCAAGGCAGTGCAGTGAGTAAAACCTCACTCCCCGACACCTTAAGAGATGCACTGGCGACGATGCTAGGGCCGATGGGTTTTAGCCTCCTCGTCAGCGTGTCCGCCTCCCGTACCCAAGGTCGCCGGTCCGAGTCAGGACCGTGCAGTACGTACTACTTTATTTTTAAATTCAGGTCAAGGCTCGGCTACATGCTCTGAAAGCCCAAAGGCGATATGAGGTTGATGGCTCACGGCATTTTTTGCTTTTGCTACATGGATAATTTAAGTTGAGCTTTTTAATTTATTTGAAAGAGACATTCAGACATTAGCCTATTATTTTTTAAAGAATTCACAATGTGTTCATTACATAGATAAAATTTAATTTTCTCTGTAGCAATTCATGGATTTCGGGTTTTCATAAGCAACACACTATAGGTGTTTATACAAAAGTGTAAAGGTAAGAAAAAGCAACAGAACTATTCAGCACTCTGTACCATGCTTTCCCCTCCGGTGGGAAGCTCAGTGGTGTTACTACTGGCTTTGATTGGTTAAGATTGCGGTATCAGTGTGGTCAAGTTAAATGCAGGTAAACGTTAGTCAAACGTGTACCAAATAGGAAACACCATAATCACAGAAAAACCAGTCAAAAACAACATTGAACCCCTAAGACATAACGACTCCCACCCTGGCAACCGGAAAAGGTCCGAAGAAGGTGTAATCTTTTTGTATATCATGCTTTATATTTGTGGATTATGAAGAGTCTGTTTGATGATTTTGTATCTATTTGTAGATCTTGTTTGTGACTTTTAGTCTGTCCATTTTCAATGTTTTTGGCACCGATTTACCTCCATACTTTTCACTTGTTTAACCCAAAAATCTACTCAGCTGCCAGGCTTTTAACCAGAACAAAGAAATATGACCACATCACCCCTATTTTAGCTTCATTGCACTGGCTCCCAGTATGTTTTAGAATTTACTTTAAAATTTTATTGATCACTTTTAAAGCTCTTCACGGTCTCTCGCCGAATGTGAGTGAAAGGTGAATGCAGATGTAGTGTAAAAGCGCTTTGAGTAGTCGAAAAGACTAGAAAGGCTCTATACAAATACAGAGCATTTGTATTTCTGACCTTTTAGTCCCCTACACACCAGCACATACCTTGAGATCCTCAGGCAGAGGTCTGCTGTCTCTTCCCGAGTCTCGACTGAAAACTAAAAGGGACAGAGCGTTTGCTGTCAGGGCCCCAAAGCTTTGGAACAGCCTGCCCGAGGAAATCAGCTGAGTCAGTGAACTTTTTTAAGTCCCTTATTAAACCATACTTTTATAGGAGAGCCTTTCCCGATCTTGCTTGACTTTATTTTATCCCTTTTATTTTATTCATTTTACTTATTTTATATTTATCTTAAACGTGTATTTTAGTCTTTTCAGTGTTTTCTTGCTTTCATCTTGTATTGGTTTTGTATTGTCTTTTGGATATTATTGTCTTTACACTTGTTAAAGCATTTTGTAACTTGTTTTTGAAAAGTGCTCTACAAATAAAGATTATTATTATTATTATTACATGATTCGGTCTGTTCATGCTGTTCAGCTGTGGGCCTGCATCATGTAGGCAGAACTTAGTCCAGTGGTAATTCCGGACTGTGCATTGACTTTTGTTGTACTCCACCTACTTCAAACTGCTTTCCTTCTTGTGAGGTATGTTGGTAATGATGGTGATTAAGAAAGGAACATTTTATCTTATCTTAATGCTGATCTTGTGGAAGTCAGCTTGATCTGATTTTCTCATCTTTATTCTCAGTCATTGTGGGCCATACTCTTTGACAACATTATCCAAACTACTCCAGCTGTGTCTGTAGTACAAGGGTTTCAGTCAGGCTGGTCACGTGAGCCATGGCTTCAACAATGTCCTAAATGTCAATATTCCTCTTTTTTCCACTGTCTCTTTATCTGACTTTAATGCACACTTACTTCTGTGCACCAGCAGTGGGTCTTTGATTCCTGGTTTCTCATCTATCTGACAAACAGCACCAAGGAATTGTCTTCTTATTGGCCTGGATCGCAGACTGGAGCATACTGGAGGAGGAGGATGAGCGGAGTCGAGGACTGGATCAGCCGGAATGGATTCCGTGACTTGTGTACCTCGGTTAAAGAAGAAATAATCAGTTGATATGTTCTTGTGATTTCTTTCATCAGTCATCAATAGGCTAATCAGTTTAATCAGATCCTTACAGAACATATTCTAATTTTCAGTTCTGAGCTTTCCTGGCTTTGAAGAATGTATTATTAAAAGAGAATAAACAGAGATGTACTAAAACACATATACAGCTGGTCCAGAGACCTGCTGCCTAGGGCAGCTTCGGGCATCTGGCCCCGAGCAAAGGGATGCATTGTCATTTACACAGTCTAGGTTTCTATGTTTTGGGGAACAGAGATCCTCTCTCAGCCTACAATGAAAATTCCTGGAGAGGAGAGGAACAACAAAAGGTGGAAAACACCAAAACATAACATAAGGAGTATAGAAGAAGCAAGGGTTAAGGATAAAAAACACAATACATATATATCTATAAGCCATAACAATAATAGTGATAATAATCATGCATAAAAGATTAAATGTAAGGGGACACAATTTTCTGCCATAACACCACTCAGCTGGTTTGGGGAAATATTACAGTAGGTACACGTCATATGGAATGATGGTGTATTGGTGAGGGGTGTCTGACCAATTTAAGGGGGCCACCTGGGACAAAAATGCCTGGGACGATTTTTTGTCCCAGTCCAGCTCTGCAACAATAGAGCCAAGACAGCTTACTGAACTGACACTGGGAACAGAGACGGACAGCTGCACACTGCTCTACCCTACTGTAGAATGTTGGAGAGAAGTGGGTGGGGGGGTCATGCTAAAGCGGAAGATGAACTAAGCTGGAGAAAAAGCTGGAAAAAACACAGAACAGATTAGCATTCTAACATTTGCCTTATTCAAAGAGGAAAGTCAAAAGGAATGGCCCAGTGCCTTCACAAGCTGCTAGCCAAAAAACCCACACCACATGTCACAGACATGTGGGCGGCACGGTGGCTAGCACTGTGGCCTCACAGCATTCTTGCTTGGTCTCGGGTTCAGACCCCAGTCGCCCTGGCCTTTCTGTGTGGAGTTTGCATGTTCTACCTGTGTCTGTGTGGGTTTTCTCTGGGTGCTCTGGTTTCCCCCCCCCCAGAATGTGAGGTTCTTCAGTCGGTGTCATCGGCCAGACACTGTTCCTTTCTAAATGCAGAGTTAAATGCAGACAATGAATTGTGTATGTGACAAATAACATATCCTGGATGTCTGTGTAGCTGTTACGGGTCGCCAGCAGAGGCCAATAAAGAACGCCTGTGCAAAAGAAAACTCTTCTTCTCTACTTAAATCTGACCAAAGAAACAAATGAACGTCAGACGGTCTCTGTTGATACAAAGGGCCGCTGTTTTTGGAGGGAAAACAGCTAGAACAGCAAAAATTGATTACGCCCCCTGTATCAGGTCAGTCTGTTTCCAAGTTGTTAAAACGAATATAATCTCTGTCTACAACAGCGTTTTAGCTGCGTTTTAGAGTTTCAGAATCAGAATCAGCTTTGTTGCCAGGTATGTGTTCACATACGAGGAATTTAACTCAGGATTGTACATTGCTCATGATGTGCTTACTCATACAAAAATACCATAACACAATAATAAAATAATAATAAAATAAATTCAGACACAACTACAGTATAGACAACACTAATATACACACTATGAACAAAACAATATAGACATATTGACAAATAGTGCAGTGATCAGAATGCAAAGATGCAGAGTATTATTCTCATTATATACGTGTTGAAGGTGGCTATGATATACTGGTACACATACACATACATGCATACATGTACACATGTACACAGTGTGATGGAGCATAGTGCAAAGGATGCTGGAGAAAATAAATAAGATCTATGACCTTATGACCTGAGGTAGGTGTATAGGTGGATAGTATATACAATATGACACTGTGAACAGCACTGAAATAGAGAATGATGAAAAATAAGTATTAAGTAGTAACCAGTAAGCAGGTGGACAGGTGGCTGAATAGAGACAGAGTTACTGGGTTATTGCACAGGAATTGTTCCTGACACTGTGAGTCAGAGTCAGCTGTTCATCAGAGTGATGGCTTGTGGGAAGAAACTCTTCCTGAGCCTTTTGGTTTTGACGTACAGAGCTCTGTAGCGCCTACCAGAGGGGAGAAGCTGGAACAGGTTGTGTCCGGGGTGAGATGGATCTGCAGTGATGTTTCCTGTCCGTTTCCTGACTCCTGAAATGTATAAGTCCTGAATGGAGGGCAGGTTGGCACCAATGATTTGGTGGGAGATCCAAACCAGACAGTGATGGAGATGCAGAGAACAGACTGGATGATGCTGTGTAAAAGTGGAACAGCAGCTTCTTAGGCAGGTTGAGCTACCTGAGCTGGCGCAGGAAGTACATCCTCTGCTGGGCGTTCTTGATGATGGAGTCAATGTTGGGCTCGACACTGACTCCATCACTGACTTGGTGTTGATCTCCATCTACATTAAAAAGACTGAAAAAGCACATCTAGTGACTGTTCACATACACCGGGCATGCACATGCCGGTGTAAACATGAAGCAGATGGTCTATTGGTCAGCGACATGCACGCTCATTGTCATCGTCTCTAAAGTCCTACATTTTTGACCGTCTTCACTAACACACCCTGTGGAGCGTTTTCAAACTTCTCAATTTTAGGCCTTTGTGTCTGCCGTTTTAGTCTGGACGGGAGGTGCAAACATAGCAGAAGGTCTCTGTTTGAAAACGAAAACACAGTAGTGTGGATGGGGCCTTAGGGTGTTTTCCAACTGTCACAAGTATCGGGGAAAGGGGTTGGGAGGGGTGCACCAAGTCTTAGGTTTATATATTATATTGTTAAACACCTATGTCAAATTCTGAGCCTCACCCACAAAACCCACACACAGGAGCAGGTTACCCTGTGAAACCTCTTGCCATGACTTGTCCTCCCAAATGCGTTATGGCCCGATTACAGCTGCAACAACTTCTAATAGCAGGATAAGAGGCCACACCACTGCCTCCTCTTATTATCCACTGTTTGTCATCATACCTCTGCAAGTCGTCGATACAAGCCCTATGGCTTTGAAACATAATGAGCCTGAAGCTGCATATGGGGAGCAGGGACATAATCACACATGTGTTTTAAAATATCACTGTTGGTAGGGAAGGATGTGTAGTTCTTTCCTTCTGCTGGGTGTTTTACAGCATTACTGAAAAGACTATAAACTTCTGAAGCCGAGCTGAAGGTGTTGAACTTAATGAGAGCATGGCAAGGCTGTGCAGTATGTTCTCTAGCAGTGACTGACACTGGGTTCAAGACAGCTTCTGGCTCTGATTGGTTGTTTTATTCAGGGAGCGGTGAATTCTTGCAAATCAGATTCAAATCAATTCTTGCATCAGAAACAGAAGGAGGAGCCAGAGGAACTGTCAGGATAAAGTGACAGTTGTAGCAAAAATGACAGAAAGTTGTTTTTATGAGTCACCCACTGCATTTTACGGTGCAATGAAGCTGTTCTCTTGGTGTCCTGAGTGTATATGTTATATATATATCTTTGCTGTATATATAGATGTGGCAGTTACCATTTTTAAACATTTTGACTCTTTGACCTGATAAAATTTTGAAAATATAGATCATTACCGTTTATAAGACAGAATGTTTTTTGTAAGTAATATTTTTAGAATAAAATATAAACGGATGTGAGTTCAAATTAAATTAAAACTAGGCCCTTGCACTGACCTAGTTTTCTGAGTAAGTGAAGACACTGAAACCTTCCCACTCGTCTCTCTCTTTTATTCACCCTCCCGCCCTTATCTCTCACATGCTAAATTTCTTCCTTCTAACACTGGTCTTCACATCCTCGTCCACAGCTTCACCTCTTTATTTTGTATTTCTTCATCTCATCACTTGACCTGATGATCAGCTCAATGTGTAAGTCAATAACTTTTATTTTCATTTATATTTGTTTATTCACACAAGTGTACACAAAATGAAACATGTCTGTTAGGTTTTTTTCCCGATGATGCTGCTTTCTGCTAATTTTAATTTATTTTTTCATCTGCCTTTCATGTTTCTTGATACAAGTATCAGTCCACTGTTTTGTATTTGCTTTCCATCTTAATTAAACATCCTGAATATAATAAAAACAGGGTTAAAATCAACTTGAGTACATTTTACAGGATTATAAAATGTCACAAATCAAATTCACAAAGTGTACAGAGATTGTTCATGACCTCCAACGACTGAACACATGACCATAATAATCACGTTTGTGTGTTCTGAGTTGGATATGTTTTTTGATTAACTATGTTTTATTGAATTTGACAGAGAAAGTGTTAAATATACATATATAGTAAAATAAGTCCCACAAACACTCAAGATTCAACAAGTGTTTGTGTGACTTGTTTTACTAAAAGACTGCTTTCAACAAAACATCTACCATAGTCTACCGAATAAAAATATTACATTGAATCATGTACACATTTTTACAAAGGGTTTCGCAATGACTCAGGGGGGTTAAAATGCTTAAAATATCTACAGTATCTTTGATTTGGTTTAGACTCACATTAAAACATAATGGTTAAGGACAGTGTAGTGAGTGAACTCGTATGAATAGTAGTTTAATGAATAACCAAAAAAGATATTTTGATTCCAGAGAACTAAGCAACTGCTTGTAAACGTTGCAGGTAACTGATTTCCTGTTATTTCCTGTGTGACACAGAGGTAGGAGGCACACCGAAACAACCACATCCTGACCCACTTGGTGTGTGTCTTCGTGTGTACCTTCTGTCTCTGACTTTTCCCTTTTGCGTTTGAGAGTTCTTTTTTATTGAGATGAAAATGGGCTGCATATATGCATGCACCAAATTCTTGAAAACAAAAACAAAACATTTTTTCAATTTATTGTATTCTACCATATATGGTACTATGATCTTCTGGAGTTTCTGACATTAGTTTTGGTATCCACTTGCAATATTAGTATATCGTTCCATATCTGTCTGAGGCATCACTGTCGGCAAGAGTGAGTGACTCATTTAAAGCCTGACGCATTATTCACATAGTCAGTGGGGAAAAAAGGAAAAAAAAGATATATATATATATATATATATATATATCATGCTGCCATTATTCTAACTGGTATTTTCTTTTTTTTTTGTCTTTTATTGACCCATATAGTCACCATGAGGGCCATCCTAGTTATGACTTTATTCATCTTCATTCTCCTGATTCCTGCAACTTCTGGTGTTAATCAAACACACACCAGCCCCACCACTTCTCTCCCAAACAACATGACAGCATCTACTGAAGCTCAAGATAATAAACGTTCTTCATCTGACAGGACTACTATGACAACAGAAAAAAACGTCACACCGCAGAATGAAATCACTCCTGCATCACCGTCACCACCGTCATCATCTGCAGTGTCATTGCGTTCCACAGCAACTACCCAACTTGACCAAATTTCCACCACAAACACAACCCATTCCTCTAAACCCGTCAACTCCAAGTTATTGCTTTTAGTCATTCTGTTGGCCATCTTGGTGTTAGTGCTTTTCATAGGATGCCTCCACGCCATGTGGGACCAGCATTCAGGACAAGACAGGTCTGTCCCCAGGCTCCTACTAGGTGTGAGGGAGAGGCTGAGGGCAGTGATCCGTAACCTGGAGGACCGAATAGGGCTTTGCCTCTGGCCAGGATGGAAGAGAGGAGAGGGGGAGGATGAAGAGACAGAAGGAAGACAGGAAGAAGAAGCACAGAGGACAGAAGACGGCGGAGAAGGAGGTAGTCGTGGAGTCGTGGTAGGGAGCAAGGAAATAGGGGAACACAATGAGGAAGACAGCGATTCTTCAGACGACTACTCTAGTATGGAGGGGGAGAACCTGAGAGAGAGGGCGCTCACCAGACAAGAAGAAGAGGAGAGGCAGCAGAATGCGAACGAGGATGGGGAGGAAACGAGTAGTGCAAGTGAGGAGGGTCAAAATGCAGTGGTAGGAGTGAGTAGTGGAGATAAAGAGGGAAGCTCAGAAGAGATAGCATTAGTCTGCTCTCTGAAGGAGGATGTTAAAAAAGGTGATTTATGTGATGTCACTGTCCTGTAGTGAAGCATCATTGGAAAGATGCCAGGATTGTAAGTGAGTGAATTTGCTGATCAGGGATCAGATTTAGAAGGAGAAGGAACATGATGAAATGTTTTATAAATGTGTGGTTCATTGAAGGTTAAATCCTGTGAATGCTGTGTGATCTTCATGTCTTTCAACAATATGTCAAACATTTAATAGAGACTGTTAATGTATGTTTATGTTGTAAAGGAGAAAATATTGTTGACCAACAATTCTTTAAACACTTAAACATGTGTGGGGTGTACAGTCAGTGTGTGTGTGATGATCTTAAAATAAACCATTACCATTCCTGAAGTATTTTGTGATTTAAAAAAATATTGACATGGCACACCTGAATTCAGGTTAGCGCAGATAGAATACATAATCATACATCAACATACAGTTACCAAAATACACCAACTTAGGCAAGTGTGCATCAGGAAAATAGTTCACTTCAATTCAATTTTATCTACAGCAGTGGGGTGAAGTCAGCTAAAGTATGACACTTTTTGGTAAATTGCATTTTAAACAAATTAAATTAGTTAGAATGTATTAAAATTGTATGCATTTTGTTTATGTAGACATCTATGGTGAAATTGTTAGTGTACAGTAATTCAAAGAAATATAACTTAGTTAAAAATATTCAACAATGCGGGGGGGAAAAATCATCTTTGCAAGTAGCCTAAAGGCAAAATGTCTTCAGTTTATTAATACTAGGCTACGTAAGTAAGGTATTAAATACATTTTTGAAACTATTTGGGGCTTTTGCCTGATGCAGGGCCTCTCACCAGCCCTTTCACTCGCTTTTGTAAAGTCAATTTCAGGATGTTCCATGGCCTGGCTAAAAACCTTACCTTAGGTTCCTGTCCTTAGTCACATTATATTCCTCAACCTCCACTGCCATTCTCTCTTCCCTCCACTTGTTGAGTTTTCTTCCCTTTCTACATTGTTGTCCTTACCTTCTCTGTATGCCCTTTCCCCCTTTCACACTCCTCTTTCTTTCTGTTCCTTTTTTCTTTTATGTGTAACCGCAACCGGTCGAGGCAGATGGCCGCCCACCCTGAGCCATGGTTCTGCTCGAGGTTTCTGGAGGTTTTCCTTGCCTGTGTCGCCTAGTGCTGCTCTTGGTGGGAATTGTTGGGCTTCTGTAAATAACTTCAGAGTATGGTCTAGACCTGCTCTTTATGAAAAGCGCTGTGAGATAACTGTTGTTGTGATTTGGCGCTATATAAATAAAACTGAATTGAAATTGAATATTCGGATACATTATTTTTACCAACAACTTTCAAATGTTATCTTTTTTTATGGAACTGCTGCACTGTCCTCCTAGCATTAACATTAAAACTATCCTACTTAACCTGAAATGCCCTGTCCTACTTTATCTAACACTGTCAGGTTGAGTGGGACAGGGCTGTAAATGTAATTTTCATAATTATTTGATCCAGTTGCATTCTTATTGTAATTAATCTCTCATCTACAAACAGTATAAATGCATTTAAAAGCCAATATTTTAATGTTAAATCATAAGTGACTGAATTATCATCCTTATAATTTTATATAGATTTGCACTTGCCGGGTGGCTTACCATGGGTCCCAAGAGTCAAGCAATTTGAAAAATAAGTATAGGACCACTTCTTTGATATCACACCCATCTTTTGTTTCATATCTAATAGACATTCAACAACAACACAATAACAATTGCTGCATGCTTGACATGTCCCCCCAGTGTATAATGGCTCCTACGTGTGTATAAGTTATGTTACAATTTCATCTGCCTGTTATACTTTACCGTTCGTTACGGGCACCGTTAAATTACGTCTATGTTGTACTATGTTGTAGTTAATGGTTTTACCACTCAATATCACTGTTGGACTAGCTGTAGATTAAGGTTTCATAATTCTTTGTCCTTGTTTGCATACCTTTTTATTGGTGTTTTGATGCTATTTTTAGCCGTTAGCCACTTCAGTATTGCAAAATGTTGAAAGAGAGCAAGACAAACAGATGACAAAACAGTAATAAACTCTGTTAAGAATAGTGCTGTTCACTGATTGGCCATGGGATGTGTAAACATAATTTTCTGTGACACTGTTTTGATTAGTATTGTCTTTACACAAGAGTAGCTAAGATGGACCTTACGTCTCAGTGGTGCAACCAAACATTAATCCAGCTTAAGTCTCAAACTAACTAATTTCAACATATTGTTCAGTGTGCACCCTAACTTAAGGTAGAACTTATGTTTCACTGGTGCAACAGGCTGCAGAACTGTAGACAAAATAGCACAGTTCAACAGAATAATAGACGGCACAATAGAACATAGTGGGAGTTATCATGTGCAGTGCATGACTGGGCCCTCGACTGACTCAACAGCTGATACTCGCATATTAGTTTCTATCAATTACCATGGCAACCTACCATGGCAACCTGAAACTGACTGTTTCTGAGTGTTTTAACAATATGCTGTGTTAACATCACTACACTGTAAAGTTTAGTACACTGTACTATGTAATGGCAGGAGCATTACTTACCCATGATTACAGCTGACTATTAACCACACCCCATTCTCTGTTTGAGAAAGAACTTTAACAAACAACGGCAGTTAAACTAGCTGGAGGGGGGCTTTAATGATTTGCTTCAAATTGTTCGTTTGAGAATGCTGATTTATGTGGACTGTTAATGTTAAATCGCTACAATATCTAGAGTAGAAAATTACCACATTTATAAATTAAAAAATGTTGAAACATTTTAAACTTTGTGTAGTATAATGTTATTAATGATAAAAAGTTATTTAAAGGGATGTTGTATAGTTTCAGGTTAACTTACCTCAAGTGTGAGGTGGTAGCAATAGCGCCACAGGCTACCATCCAAACATGTAGCCCGGGAGGTTTAGCCAACAAACCAGCAGAGTTAGAGAACATATATTAGCTCCTTAGTCCTGTCGAGCTAGGCAGGCGTGGTTTCAGCAAACCGTCAGCTCAGCTCCACCTACCGCCTCTATCGCTGTCGGTTTTGACACGTGGTGATGCGCTGCCAAGATAGCGCCAGCCAGCTCTGCCCAATTTGAGCATCAAAATGGCTCTTCAGAACGGTATGGCTGAGGCACGGATGCTACATCCATTTTTATATACAGTCTATGCAGCAAATACTGGTTTTCCCTTAACTACAGTTCCGTCTGGTTTACCCAGAAATAAAGCAATTCCCTGTCACTGCTGATCCTCTGGAAACCCCTGCAGTGATTTAGCAAGTGCTACAACCAGAACTGCAGCAGACTGCTGTCCCATAGCTACTGCATGCTCCTGAGTCTCTGGCTCCATTATCTCTCCTGTCAACCACTGTTGTGGTTGTGTTGATTAAATCTTTGAGTTGACCTGCTTATGGCTGGGCGTCTGCATGGATGTGTTTTCCTGTGTTAAGGGTGACTTCACATGACATGAAGTTTACAAATAGAAATACAGAAGCAAGATCCAACTTTACCATCAAGTTATCCCTCATCAGTGTAGATATAAAAATCATTAGTAAAGCACTAGCCCACAGAGTAGAAAAAGTCATCGCATCCATAATCCATCCAAACTGATTTCATCAAAGACAGTAACACGCAGACTGTTTAACTTAATGCATTACTCATCATTACAAGAAGCAAAAACCATTATAACTACACTAGATGCTGAAAAGGCTTTTGATAAG
>JALXJV020000032.1:17658-64066 GCA_024633595.2 Lepomis macrochirus | reverse complement strand
CCTTTTCAGCATCTAGTGTAGTTATAATGGTTTTGCTTCTTGTAATGATGAGTAATGCATTAAGTTAAACAGTCTGCGTGTTACTGTCTTTGATGAAATCAGTTTGGATGGATTATGGATGCGATGACTTTTTCTACTCTGTGGGCTAGTGCTTTACTAATGATTTTTATATCTACACTGATGAGGGATAACTTGATGGTAAAGTTGGATCTTGCTTCTGTATTTCTATTTGTAAACTTCATGTCATGTGAAGTCACCCTTAACACAGGAAAACACATCCATGCAGACGCCCAGCCATAAGCAGGTCAACTCAAAGATTTAATCAACACAACCACAACAGTGGTTGACAGGAGAGATAATGGAGCCAGAGACTCAGGAGCATGCAGTAGCTATGGGACAGCAGTCTGCTGCAGTTCTGGTTGTAGCACTTGCTAAATCACTGCAGGGGTTTCCAGAGGATCAGCAGTGACAGGGAATTGCTTTATTTCTGGGTAAACCAGACGGAACTGTAGTTAAGGGAAAACCAGTATTTGCTGCATAGACTGTATATAAAAATGGATGTAGCATCCGTGCCTCAGCCATACCGTTCTGAAGAGCCATTTTGATGCTCAAATTGGGCAGAGCTGGCTGGCGCTATCTTGGCAGCGCATCACCACGTGTCAAAACCGACAGCGATAGAGGCGGTAGGTGGAGCTGAGCTGACGGTTTGCTGAAACCACGCCTGCCTAGCTTCGACAGGACTAAGGAGCTAATATATGTTCTCTAACTCTGCTGGTTTGTTGGCTAAACCTCCCGGGCTACATGTTTGGATGGTAGCCTGTGGCGCTATTGCTACCACCTCACACTTGAGGTAAGTTAACCTGAAACTATACAACATCCCTTTAAATAACTTTTTATCATTAATAACATTATACTACACAAAGTTTAAAATGTTTCAACATTTTTTAATTTATAAATGTGGTAATTTTCTACTCTAGATATTGTAGCGATTTAACATTAACAGTCCACATAAATCAGCATTCTCAAACGAACAATTTGAAGCAAATCATTAAAGCCCCCCTCCAGCTAGTTTAACTGCCGTTGTTTGTTAAAGTTCTTTCTCAAACAGAGAATGGGGGTGTGGTTAATAGTCAGCTGTAATCATGGGTAAGTAATGCTCCTGCCATTACATGTACAGTGTACTAAACTTTACAGTGTAGTGATGTCAACACAGCATATTGTTAAAACACTCAGAAACAGTCAGTTTCAGGTTGCCATGGTAGGTTGCCATGGTAATTGATAGAAACTAATATGCGAGTATCAGCTGTTGAGTCAGTCGAGGGCCCAGTCATGCACTGCACATGATAACTCCCACTATGTTCTATTGTGCCGTCTATTATTCTGTTGAACTGTGCTATTTTGTCTACAGTTCTGCAGCCTGTTGCACCAGTGAAACATAAGTTCTACCTTAAGTTAGGGTGCACACTGAACAATATGTTGAAATTAGTTAGTTTGAGACTTAAGCTGGATTAATGTTTGGTTGCACCACTGAGACGTAAGGTCCATCTTAGCTACTCTTGTGTAAAGACAATACTAATCAAAACAGTGTCACAGAAAATTATGTTTACACATCCCATGGCCAATCAGTGAACAGCACTATTCTTAACAGAGTTTATTACTGTTTTGTCATCTGTTTGTCTTGCTCTCTTTCAACATTTTGCAATACTGAAGTGGCTAACGGCTAAAAATAGCATCAAAACACCAATAAAAAAGGTATGCAAACAAGGACAAAGAATTATGAAACCTTAATCTACAGCTAGTCCAACAGTGATATTGAGTGGTAAAACCATTAACTACAACATAGTACAACATAGACGTAATTTAACGGTGCCCGTAACGAACGGTAAAGTATAACAGGCAGATGAAATTGTAACATAACTTATACACACGTAGGAGCCATTATACACTGGGGGGACATGTCAAGCATGCAGCAATTGTTATTGTGTTGTTGTTGAATGTCTATTAGATATGAAACAAAAGTGGTGATGGGTGTGATATCAAAGAAGTGGTCCTATACTTATTTTTCAAATTGCTTGACTCTTGGGACCCATGGTAAGCCACCCGGCAAGTGCAAATCTATATAAAATTATAAGGATGATAATTCAGTCACTTATGATTTAACATTAAAATATTGGCTTTTAAATGCATTTATACTGTTTGTAGATGAGAGATTAATTACAATAAGAATGCAACTGGATCAAATAATTATGAAAATTACATTTACAGCCCTGTCCCACTCAACCTGACAGTGTTAGATAAAGTAGGACAGGGCATTTCAGGTTAAGTAGGATAGTTTTAATGTTAATGCTAGGAGGACAGTGCAGCAGTTCCATAAAAAAGATAACATTTGAAAGTTGTTGGTAAAAATAATGTATCCGAATATTCAATTTCAATTCAGTTTTATTTATATAGCTCAAATCACAACAACAGTTATCTCACAGCGCTTTTCATAAAGAGCAGGTCTAGACCATACTCTGAAGTTATTTACAGAAGCCCAACAATTCCCACCAAGAGCAGCACTAGGCGACACAGGCAAGGAAAACCTCCAGAAACCTCGAGCAGAACCATGGCTCAGGGTGGGCGGCCATCTGCCTCGACCGGTTGCGGTTACACATAAAAGAAAAAAGGAACAGAAAGAAAGAGGAGTGTGAAAGGGGGAAAGGGCATACACAGAAGGTAAGGACAACAATGTAGAAAGGGAAGAAAACTCAACAAGTGGAGGGAAGAGAGAATGGCAGTGGAGGTTGAGGAATATAATGTGACTAAGGACAGGAACCTAAGGTAAGGTTTTTAGCCAGGCCATGGAACATCCTGAAATTGACTTTACAAAAGCGAGTGAAAGGGCTGGTGAGAGGCCCTGCATCAGGCAAAAGCCCCAAATAGTTTCAAAAATGTATTTAATACCTTACTTACGTAGCCTAGTATTAATAAACTGAAGACATTTTGCCTTTAGGCTACTTGCAAAGATGATTTTTCCCCCCCGCATTGTTGAATATTTTTAACTAAGTTATATTTCTTTGAATTACTGTACACTAACAATTTCACCATAGATGTCTACATAAACAAAATGCATACAATTTTAATACATTCTAACTAATTTAATTTGTTTAAAATGCAATTTACCAAAAAGTGTCATACTTTAGCTGACTTCACCCCACTGCTGTAGATAAAATTGAATTGAAGTGAACTATTTTCCTGATGCACACTTGCCTAAGTTGGTGTATTTTGGTAACTGTATGTTGATGTATGATTATGTATTCTGTATCTGCGCTAACCTGAATTCAGGTGTGCCATGTCAATATTTTTTTAAATCACAAAATACTTCAGGAATGGTAATGGTTTATTTTAAGATCATCACACACACACTGACTGTACACCCCACACATGTTTAAGTGTTTAAAGAATTGTTGGTCAACAATATTTTCTCCTTTACAACATAAACATACATTAACAGTCTCTATTAAATGTTTGACATATTGTTGAAAGACATGAAGATCACACAGCATTCACAGGATTTAACCTTCAATGAACCACACATTTATAAAACATTTCATCATGTTCCTTCTCCTTCTAAATCTGATCCCTGATCAGCAAATTCACTCACTTACAATCCTGGCATCTTTCCAATGATGCTTCACTACAGGACAGTGACATCACATAAATCACCTTTTTTAACATCCTCCTTCAGAGAGCAGACTAATGCTATCTCTTCTGAGCTTCCCTCTTTATCTCCACTACTCACTCCTACCACTGCATTTTGACCCTCCTCACTTGCACTACTCGTTTCCTCCCCATCCTCGTTCGCATTCTGCTGCCTCTCCTCTTCTTCTTGTCTGGTGAGCGCCCTCTCTCTCAGGTTCTCCCCCTCCATACTAGAGTAGTCGTCTGAAGAATCGCTGTCCTCCTCATTGTGTTCCCCTATTTCCTTGCTCCCTACCACGACTCCACGACTACCTCCTTCTCCGCCGTCTTCTGTCCTCTGTGCTTCTTCTTCCTGTCTTCCTTCTGTCTCTTCATCCTCCCCTCTCCTCTCTTCCATCCTGGCCAGAGGCAAAGCCCTATTCGGTCCCTCCAGGTTACGGATCACTGCCCTCAGCCTCTCCCTCACACCTAGTAGGAGCCTGGGGACAGACCTGTCTTGTCCTGAATGCTGGTCCCACATGGCATGGAGGCATCCTATGAAAAGCACTAACACCAAGATGGCCAACAGAATGACTAAAAGCAATAACTTGGAGTTGACGGGTTTAGAGGAATGGGTTGTGTTTGTGGTGGAAATTTGGTCAAGTTGGGTAGTTGCTGTGGAACGCAATGACACTGCAGATGATGACGGTGGTGACGGTGATGCAGGAGTGATTTCATTCTGCGGTGTGACGTTTTTTTCTGTTGTCATAGTAGTCCTGTCAGATGAAGAACGTTTATTATCTTGAGCTTCAGTAGATGCTGTCATGTTGTTTGGGAGAGAAGTGGTGGGGCTGGTGTGTGTTTGATTAACACCAGAAGTTGCAGGAATCAGGAGAATGAAGATGAATAAAGTCATAACTAGGATGGCCCTCATGGTGACTATATGGGTCAATAAAAAGACAAAAAAAAAAGAAAATACCAGTTAGAATAATGGCAGCATGATATATATATATATATATATATATATATCTTTTTTTTCCTTTTTTCCCCACTGACTATGTGAATAATGCGTCAGGCTTTAAATGAGTCACTCACTCTTGCCGACAGTGATGCCTCAGACAGATATGGAACGAAATACTAATATTGCAAGTGGATACCAAAACTAATGTCAGAAACTCCAGAAGATCATAGTACCATATATGGTAGAATACAATAAATTGAAAAAATGTTTTGTTTTTGTTTTCAAGAATTTGGTGCATGCATATATGCAGCCCATTTTCATCTCAATAAAAAAGAACTCTCAAACGCAAAAGGGAAAAGTCAGAGACAGAAGGTACACACGAAGACACACACCAAGTGGGTCAGGATGTGGTTGTTTCGGTGTGCCTCCTACCTCTGTGTCACACAGGAAATAACAGGAAATCAGTTACCTGCAACGTTTACAAGCAGTTGCTTAGTTCTCTGGAATCAAAATATCTTTTTGGTTATTCATTAAACTACTATTCATAACGAGTTCACTCACTACACTGTCCTTAACCATTATGTTTTAATGTGAGTCTAAACCAAATCAAAGATACTGTAGATATTTTAAGCATTTTAACCCCCCTGAGTCATTGCGAAACCCTTTGTAAAAATGTGTACATGATTCAATGTAATATTTTTATTCGGTAGACTATGGTAGATGTTTTGTTGAAAGCAGTCTTTTAGTAAAACAAGTCACACAAACACTTGTTGAATCTTGAGTGTTTGTGGGACTTATTTTACTATATATGTATATTTAACACTTTCTCTGTCAAATTCAATAAAACATAGTTAATCAAAAACATATCCAACTCAGAACACACAAACGTGATTATTATGGTCATGTGTTCAGTCGTTGGAGGTCATGAACAATCTCTGTACACTTTGTGAATTTGATTTGTGACATTTTATAATCCTGTAAAATGTACTCAAGTTGATTTTAACCCTGTTTTTATTATATTCAGGATGTTTAATTAAGATGGAAAGCAAATACAAAACAGTGGACTGATACTTGTATCAAGAAACATGAAAGGCAGATGAAAAAATAAATTAAAATTAGCAGAAAGCAGCATCATCGGGAAAAAACCTAACAGACATGTTTCATTTTGTGTACACTTGTGTGAATAAACAAATATAAATGAAAATAAAAGTTATTGACTTACACATTGAGCTGATCATCAGGTCAAGTGATGAGATGAAGAAATACAAAATAAAGAGGTGAAGCTGTGGACGAGGATGTGAAGACCAGTGTTAGAAGGAAGAAATTTAGCATGTGAGAGATAAGGGCGGGAGGGTGAATAAAAGAGAGAGACGAGTGGGAAGGTTTCAGTGTCTTCACTTACTCAGAAAACTAGGTCAGTGCAAGGGCCTAGTTTTAATTTAATTTGAACTCACATCCGTTTATATTTTATTCTAAAAAATATTACTTACAAAAACATTCTGTCTTATAAACGGTAATGATCTATATTTTCAAAATTTTATCAGGTCAAAGAGTCAAAATGTTTAAAAATGGTAACTGCCACATCTATATATACAGCAAAGATATATATATAACATATACACTCAGGACACCAAGAGAACAGCTTCATTGCACCGTAAAATGCAGTGGGTGACTCATAAAAACAACTTTCTGTCATTTTTGCTACAACTGTCACTTTATCCTGACAGTTCCTCTGGCTCCTCCTTCTGTTTCTGATGCAAGAATTGATTTGAATCTGATTTGCAAGAATTCACCACTCCCTGAATAAAACAACCAATCAGAGCCAGAAGCTGTCTTGAACCCAGTGTCAGTCACTGCTAGAGAACATACTGCACAGCCTTGCCATGCTCTCATTAAGTTCAACACCTTCAGCTCGGCTTCAGAAGTTTATAGTCTTTTCAGTAATGCTGTAAAACACCCAGCAGAAGGAAAGAACTACACATCCTTCCCTACCAACAGTGATATTTTAAAACACATGTGTGATTATGTCCCTGCTCCCCATATGCAGCTTCAGGCTCATTATGTTTCAAAGCCATAGGGCTTGTATCGACGACTTGCAGAGGTATGATGACAAACAGTGGATAATAAGAGGAGGCAGTGGTGTGGCCTCTTATCCTGCTATTAGAAGTTGTTGCAGCTGTAATCGGGCCGCAACGCATTTGGGAGGACAAGTCATGGCAAGAGGTTTCACAGGGTAACCTGCTCCTGTGTGTGGGTTTTGTGGGTGAGGCTCAGAATTTGACATAGGTGTTTAACAATATAATATATAAACCTAAGACTTGGTGCACCCCTCCCAACCCCTTTCCCCGATACTTGTGACAGTTGGAAAACACCCTAAGGCCCCATCCACACTACTGTGTTTTCGTTTTCAAACAGAGACCTTCTGCTATGTTTGCACCTCCCGTCCAGACTAAAACGGCAGACACAAAGGCCTAAAATTGAGAAGTTTGAAAACGCTCCACAGGGTGTGTTAGTGAAGACGGTCAAAAATGTAGGACTTTAGAGACGATGACAATGAGCGTGCATGTCGCTGACCAATAGACCATCTGCTTCATGTTTACACCGGCATGTGCATGCCCGGTGTATGTGAACAGTCACTAGATGTGCTTTTTTCAGTCTTTTTAATGTAGATGGAGATCAACACCAAGTCAGTGATGGAGTCAGTGTCGAGCCCAACATTGACTCCATCATCAAGAACGCCCAGCAGAGGATGTACTTCCTGCGCCAGCTCAGGTAGCTCAACCTGCCTAAGAAGCTGCTGTTCCACTTTTACACAGCATCATCCAGTCTGTTCTCTGCATCTCCATCACTGTCTGGTTTGGATCTCCCACCAAATCATTGGTGCCAACCTGCCCTCCATTCAGGACTTATACATTTCAGGAGTCAGGAAACGGACAGGAAACATCACTGCAGATCCATCTCACCCCGGACACAACCTGTTCCAGCTTCTCCCCTCTGGTAGGCGCTACAGAGCTCTGTACGTCAAAACCAAAAGGCTCAGGAAGAGTTTCTTCCCACAAGCCATCACTCTGATGAACAGCTGACTCTGACTCACAGTGTCAGGAACAATTCCTGTGCAATAACCCAGTAACTCTGTCTCTATTCAGCCACCTGTCCACCTGCTTACTGGTTACTACTTAATATTTATTATTCATCATTCTCTATTTCAGTGCTGTTCACATTGTCATATTGTATATACTATCCACCTATACACCTACCTCAGGTCATAAGGTCATAGATCTTATTTATTTTCTCCAGCATCCTTTGCACTATGCTCCATCACACTGTGTACATGTGTACATGTATGCATGTATGTGTATGTGTACCAGTATATCATAGCCACCTTCAACACGTATATAATGAGAATAATACTCTGCATCTTTGCACTCTGATCACTGCACTATTTGTCAATATGTCTATATTGTTTTGTTCATAGTGTGTATATTAGTGTTGTCTATACTGTAGTTGTGTCTGATTTTATTTTATTATTATTTTATTATTGTGTTATGGTATTTTTGTATGAGTAAGCACATCATGAGCAATGTACAATCCTGAGTTAAATTCCTCGTATGTGAACACATACCTGGCAACAAAGCTGATTCTGATTCTGAAACTCTAAAACGCAGCTAAAACGCTGTTGTAGACAGAGATTATATTCGTTTTAACAACTTGGAAACAGACTGACCTGATACAGGGGGCGTAATCAATTTTTGCTGTTCTAGCTGTTTTCCCTCCAAAAACAGCGGCCCTTTGTATCAACAGAGACCGTCTGACGTTCATTTGTTTCTTTGGTCAGATTTAAGTAGAGAAGAAGAGTTTTCTTTTGCACAGGCGTTCTTTATTGGCCTCTGCTGGCAACCCGTAACAGCTACACAGACATCCAGGATATGTTATTTGTCACATACACAATTCATTGTCTGCATTTAACTCTGCATTTAGAAAGGAGCAGTGTCTGGCCGATGACACCGACTGAAGAACCTCACATTCTGGGGGGGAAACCAGAGCACCCAGAGAAAACCCACACAGACACAGGTAGAACATGCAAACTCCACACAGAAAGGCCAGGGCGACTGGGGTCTGAACCCGAGACCAAGCAAGAATGCTGTGAGGCCACAGTGCTAGCCACCGTGCCGCCCACATGTCTGTGACATGTGGTGTGGGTTTTTGGCTAGCAGCTTGTGAAGGCACTGGGCCATTCCTTTTGACTTTCCTCTTTGAATAAGGCAAATGTTAGAATGCTAATCTGTTCTGTGTTTTTTCCAGCTTTTTCTCCAGCTTAGTTCATCTTCCGCTTTAGCATGACCCCCCCACCCACTTCTCTCCAACATTCTACAGTAGGGTAGAGCAGTGTGCAGCTGTCCGCCTCTGTTCCCAGTGTCAGTTCAGTAAGCTGTCTTGGCTCTATTGTTGCAGAGCTGGACTGGGACAAAAAATCGTCCCAGGCATTTTTTTGTCCCAGGTGGCCCCTTAAATTGGTCAGACACCCTCACCAATACACCATCATTCCATATGACGTGTACCTACTGTAATATTTCCCCAAACCAGCTGAGTGGTGTTATGGCAGAAAATTGTGTCCCCTTACATTTAATCTTTTATGCATGATTATTATCACTATTATTGTTATGGCTTATAGATATATATGTATTGTGTTTTTTATCCTTAACCCTTGCTTCTTCTATACTCCTTATGTTATGTTTTGGTGTTTTCCACCTTTTGTTGTTCCTCTCCTCTCCAGGAATTTTCATTGTAGGCTGAGAGAGGATCTCTGTTCCCCAAAACATAGAAACCTAGACTGTGTAAATGACAATGCATCCCTTTGCTCGGGGCCAGATGCCCGAAGCTGCCCTAGGCAGCAGGTCTCTGGACCAGCTGTATATGTGTTTTAGTACATCTCTGTTTATTCTCTTTTAATAATACATTCTTCAAAGCCAGGAAAGCTCAGAACTGAAAATTAGAATATGTTCTGTAAGGATCTGATTAAACTGATTAGCCTATTGATGACTGATGAAAGAAATCACAAGAACATATCAACTGATTATTTCTTCTTTAACCGAGGTACACAAGTCACGGAATCCATTCCGGCTGATCCAGTCCTCGACTCCGCTCATCCTCCTCCTCCAGTATGCTCCAGTCTGCAATCCAGGCCAATAAGAAGACAATTCCTTGGTGCTGTTTGTCAGATAGATGAGAAACCAGGAATCAAAGACCCACTGCTGGTGCACAGAAGTAAGTGTGCATTAAAGTCAGATAAAGAGACAGTGGGAAAAAAGAGGAATATTGACATTTAGGACATTGTTGAAGCCATGGCTCACGTGACCAGCCTGACTGAAACCCTTGTACTACAGACACAGCTGGAGTAGTTTGGATAATGTTGTCAAAGAGTATGGCCCACAATGACTGAGAATAAAGATGAGAAAATCAGATCAAGCTGACTTCCACAAGATCAGCATTAAGATAAGATAAAATGTTCCTTTCTTAATCACCATCATTACCAACATACCTCACAAGAAGGAAAGCAGTTTGAAGTAGGTGGAGTACAACAAAGTCAATGCACAGTCCGGAATTACCACTGGACTAAGTTCTGCCTACATGATGCAGGCCCACAGCTGAACAGCATGAACAGACCGAATCATGTAATAATAATAATAATAATCTTTATTTGTAGAGCACTTTTCAAAAAACAAGTTACAAAATGCTTTAACAAGTGTAAAGACAATAATATCCAAAAGACAATACAAAACCAATACAAGATGAAAGCAAGAAAACACTGAAAAGACTAAAATACACGTTTAAGATAAATATAAAATAAGTAAAATGAATAAAATAAAAGGGATAAAATAAAGTCAAGCAAGATCGGGAAAGGCTCTCCTATAAAAGTATGGTTTAATAAGGGACTTAAAAAAGTTCACTGACTCAGCTGATTTCCTCGGGCAGGCTGTTCCAAAGCTTTGGGGCCCTGACAGCAAGCGCTCTGTCCCTTTTAGTTTTCAGTCGAGACTCGGGAAGAGACAGCAGACCTCTGCCTGAGGATCTCAAGGTATGTGCTGGTGTGTAGGGGACTAAAAGGTCAGAAATACAAATGCTCTGTATTTGTATAGCGCCTTTCTAGTCTTTTCGACTACTCAAAGCGCTTTTACACTACATCTGCATTCACCTTTCACTCACATTCGGCGAGAGACCGTGAAGAGCTTTAAAAATTTTTTTTTAGCTCTTTAAAATTTTAAAGTAAATTCTAAAACATACTGGGAGCCAGTGCAATGAAGCTAAAATAGGGGTGATGTGGTCATATTTCTTTGTTCTGGTTAAAAGCCTGGCAGCTGAGTAGATTTTTGGGTTAAACAAGTGAAAAGTATGGAGGTAAATCGGTGCCAAAAACATTG
This sequence comes from Lepomis macrochirus, assembly GCA_024633595.2. Classification (NCBI taxonomy): domain Eukaryota; kingdom Metazoa; phylum Chordata; class Actinopteri; order Centrarchiformes; family Centrarchidae; genus Lepomis; species Lepomis macrochirus. The sequence goes on along the minus strand of JALXJV020000032.1, from coordinate 53,026 downwards.
AAAATGGACAGACTAAAAGTCACAAACAAGATCTACAAATAGATACAAAATCATCAAACAGACTCTTCATGATCCACAAATATAAAGCATGATATACAAAAAGATTACACCTTCTTCGGACCTTTTCCGGTTGCCAGGGTGGGAGTCGTTATGTCTTAGGGGTTCAATGTTGTTTTTGACTGGTTTTTCTGTGATTATGGTGTTTCCTATTTGGTACACGTTTGACTAACGTTTACCTGCATTTAACTTGACCACACTGATACCGCAATCTTAACCAATCAAAGCCAGTAGTAACACCACTGAGCTTCCCACCGGAGGAAAGCATGGTACAGAGTGCTGAATAGTTCTGTTGCTTTTTCTTACCTTTACACTTTTGTATAAACACCTATAGTGTGTTGCTTATGAAAACCGAAATCCATGAATTGCTACAGAGAAAATTAAATTTTATCTATGTAATGAACACATTGTGAATTCTTTAAAAATAATAGGCTAATGTCTGAATGTCTCTTTCAAATAAATTAAAAAGCTCAACTTAAATTATCCATGTAGCAAAAGCAAAAAATGCCGTGAGCCATCAACCTCATATACGCCTTTGGGCTTTCAGAGCATGTAGCCGAGCCTTGACCTGAATTTAAAAATAAAGTAGTATCGCACTGCTACGGTCCTGACTTCGGACCGGCGACCTTGAGTACGGGAGGCGGACACGCTGACGAGGAGGCTAAAACCCATCGGCCCTAGCATCGTCGCCAGTGCATCTCTTAAGGTGTCGGGGAGTGAGGTTTTACTCACTGCACTGCCTTGCAGACTTCCATTACACTCGCAGGACTGTAAATTGTCATCTGTGAGGCGTGAACGGTGTTTGTTTTTAATGTTACCGTACTTTAGCTTAGCCGTTAGCGACTTTAGCTTAGCAGCTAACTATGGCTTCTCCTTCTCCCTCTCTCTCTCCTGCTTTCTCCTGCTCGGTGTGTCAGATGTTCAGTTTCTCCTCTGCCTCCTTTAGCGGTAATGAGTGCGTGTAACAAGTGTAATTTATTTTTAGACATGGAGGCTGAGGCTCAGTGAGTTAGAAGTTCGACTCCGCACCTTGGTAGATCAGCCTACTGTAGCTAGCCAGTCCCGGTAGTCGGTGCGGACCGGCCTGAGTTAGCCTCTGGTAGCCGTTCCCCAGCATTTCCTGAGCAGCCAGGAAAGGGTGGCTGGGTGACTGTCCGAAGGAGAAATAGTCGTAAGCATTCAAAGCCCTCAGGACACCACCATTAAGCTTCCCGTTTCTAATAGATTTTCCCCACTCAGCGACACACCCGCTGAGAAACCAACTCTGATAATTGGCAGCTCCATTTTGCGAAGCGTGAAGTTAAGCGAAACCAGCGACCATAGTCAAATGCATCCCTGGGGCCAGAGCAGGCGACATCGAGTCCCTATTTGAAGCGGCTGGCTAAGGATAAGCGTAAATACAGTAAAATTGTTATTCACGTCGGCGGTAATGACTCCCGGTTACATCAATCGGAGGTCACTAAGATTAATGTTGAGTCGGTGTGTTCATACGCATAAAAACAATGTCGGACACCGTAGTTTCTCTGGACCCCTGCCCAATCTGACCAGTGATGACATGTATAGCGGCATGTCGTCATTCCGCCGCTGGTTATCGAGGTGGTGTCCAGCTAACGATGTGGGCTTTGTAGATCATTGGCAGACTTTCTGGGGAAGACCTAATCTGATTCTGAGAGACGGCATCCATCCCTCTTGGGAAGGAGCAGCTCTCATTTCTAGAAATCTGGCCAACTTTATTAGCGGACCAAATCCATGACAACCCAGAGTTGAGACCAGGAGGCAGAGTCGCAGTCTAACACACTTCTCTGCCCTTCTAATTCAGCAGTCCCTTCCAAGTCGATCATCCTGTTGATAGTGCTGCAGGCTCGCTGCGAACAACACTTGACTCTGTAGCCCCTCTACAAAAGAAAATACTAAAACAAAGACGGTTAGCTCCATGGTATAATACTGAAACTCGCAAATTAAAGCAAATATCACAGAAACTCGAGAGGAATTGGCGTTCCACCAAACTGGAAAATTCTCGTTTAATTTGGCAAGATAGTCTTAAAACTTATAGGAAGGCCCTCCGTAATGCCAAAGCAGCGTACTACTCGTCATTAATAGAGGAAAATAGGAACAACCCCAGGTTTCTTTTCAGCACTGTAGCCAGGCTGACAGAGAGTCACAGCTCTATTGAGCAAAGTATTCCCATAGCTCTCAGTAGTTAAGACTTCATGAGCTTCTTTAATGATAAAATCCTAGCTATTAGAAACAAAATCCACCAAGACCTGCCCTCAACTGGTACCGACTTAACTCTATACTCAGGAACTTTAGAAACAGCTGTAAAACCAATTATATGTTTAGACTGCTTTGCTTCCCTCAATCTTTATCAACTAACTTCAATAATTTCTTCATCTAAACCATCTACCTGCCTCTTAGACCCCATCCCGACTAGGCTGCTTAAAGAAGTTTTGCCCTTGGTTGGCACTTCTCTGCTGGATGTGTTCAATTTGTATTTATCAACAGGCTACGTGCCACAGTACTTTAAAGTAGCTGTAATTAAACCTCTTCTGAAAAAGCCCAACCTGGATCCAGACGTTTTAGCCAACTATAGACCTATATCTAACCTTCCATTTATCTCTAAGGTCCTGGAGAAAGCAGTCGCCAAACAGCTGTGTGACTTTCTACATAGCAATAGTTTATTTGAGGATTTTCAGTCAGGATTTAGAGCTCACCATAGCACAGAGACAGCACTGGTGAAAATTACTAATGACCTCCTAACTGCATCAGACAAAGGACTTGTCTCTGTATTGGTTTTACTAGATCTTAGTGCTGCATTTGATACCATTGACCATCAGATCCTATTACAGAGAATGGAACATTTCATTGGCATTAAAGGAACCGCTCTAAGCTGGTTTAAGTCCTATTTATCAGATCAATTTCAGTTTGTACATGTTAACGATGAGTCCTCCATGCATACCAAAGTTAGTCATGGAGTTCCACAAGGGTCTGTGCTCGGACCAATCCTCTTCACTTTATATATGCTTCCTTTAGGCAATATTATCAGGAAACACTTCCTAAACTTTCATTGTTATGCAGATGATACTCAGTTATATCTATCGATCAAGCCAGATGAAACTCATCAGTTAGCTAAGCTTCAAATGTGTCTTCAGGATGTTAAAACCTGGATGACCTGCAATTTTCTAATGTTAAACTCAGAGAAAACTGAAGTTATTGTTCTAGGCCCTAAGCACCACCTGGATGGCATCGCCCTGGCCTCCAGCACCACTGTGAGAAATCTTGGAGTTATCTTTGACCAGGACATGTCGTTCAACTCTCACATTAAGCAAATTTCAAGGTGTTGCTGGCTCTGGAGCTGTGGAGTCTGGATCTGTGGTTGGGAGTCTCCTGCTGCCCCCGTGTTCCTGCTCGATGCCCTCTGCTACAGTTGCAATTGCTATTACTAGTCCTATTGCTATTATTACTGTTATTATTATTATCATTAACATTACTATAAATATCTGTACCATTTTTCATTCAGTCTATAGCACCATCACCTTTATTGTCTGTACCTCTATGTGTATACTGTGTAGGTTGCCTCCCTCTGCTCTCTCTCTCTTGCTCTCTCTCTCTCTCTCCCCTCACCCCAACCCGGTCGAGGCAGATGGCCGTCCACCCTGAGCCATGGTTGTGCTCGAGGTTTCTGCCTCTTAAAGGAAGTTTTTCCTTGCCTGTGTCAGCCTAGTGCTTGCTCTTGGTGGGAATTGTTGGGCTTCTGTAAATAACTTTAGAGTATGGTCTAGACCTGCTCTTTATGAAAAGCGCTGTGAGATAACTGTTGTTGTGATTTGCGCTATATAAATAAAATTGAATTGAATTGAATTGGGTAAAATAAGACACTTTTGGTCGCCACACGGGACCAATGTGCGCTACTGTGGCCCAGGTCCTAGCGGTAGAGTGGTTTTATAAATTGGGGTCCCCAGCCGCCTTCACTCGGACCAGGGGAGAAGTTTTGAAAGCTGGGATGCTATGGCTTCTTGAAGTGGCAGGGCTCAGTACTTCAGCTAATTCATCTGTCAGACTCCGTATAGCTTCTTCGGGCAAACGAAACTGACCGATGAAGTCCTCATTATTATATATTTCCAGTAGGTTACTGCGGTCCCTAAAAACCCTTTCCCTTCTCATAGCTCTCGCCATAACGTCGTCAGGAAACCACAAATTATGAGCCATTTTCCTGTTTCTTTTGGCTGTTTGTAATGTAACTGATTGTTACTGCTGGTTTCCAAGGTAACATAGGGTCTTAAACCTAAGTTACACTGGGGGTAAGGTCAATTCTTTGTTAGAATTCACATCAATTCTTTTGCAGAAATTGTTACATCATTAGTGACATCATTATTAGTGACATCATGAAAACCAATGATGTCAGTAATGACTATGCCATAGCTTCTCACTCAGAAACTGTGACATTATTATGAGTGACATCGTGGAATCCAGTGATGTCACGAATGATTGAGTCAGCATTTGTCACAAAGGAATTGTGACATCATCAGTGACATAATAGGCGTTTGCGCTGTGAGTTTATAAATAGAAGCCCTTACATCCAGCAAGCTGTGTTTTGACAACACCACACAGACGCAGCCCCTCCCGTCCCTTCACGTTCGCAGACATCAGCGATGTCATGAAATCCAATTATGTCACTAATAATTAGGCCATCAATTCTTACGCAGAAATTGTGACATGAGTAGTGACATCATGGAATCCAGTGATGTCACGACTGATTGAGTTAGCATTTGTCACAAAGGAATTGTGACATCATCAGTGACATAATAGACGTTGCCGCTGTGAGTTTATAAATAGAAGCCCTTATATCCAGCAAGATGTGTTTTGACAACACAAGACACAGACGTGAACACGCCTCTGCCTCTGTTCGCAGACGCTTCGAGACATCGCGAGATCCTCTGCTGTCCCCGGGTCGCTTTCACAAAGGTAGATGATAGATGGCTTAGATATAGTAGATAGTCAGACTTCAGATAGACCTCTAAATCAGACTGTTGCACAAAGCACTTAAGACTGTCTTAAGTATAAATGCATTGCAATGCATTCTGGGTAAAATAAGACACTTTTGGTCCTCACACGGGACCAATGTGCCGCTACCGTGGCCCAGGTCCTAGTGGTAGAGTGGTTTTATAAATTCGGGGTCCCCAGCCGCCTTCACTCGGACCAGGGGAGAAGTTTTGAAAGCTGGGATGCTATGTCTTCTTGAAGTGGCAGGGCTCAGTACTTCAGCTAATTCATCTGTCAGACTCAGTATAGCTTCTTCACTAGAACGGAACCGACCGATGAAGTCCTCATTATTATATATTTCCAGCAGGTTACTGCGGTCCCTAAAAACCCTTTCCCTTCTCATAGCTCTCTCCATAACGTCGTCAGGAAACCACAAATTATGAGCCATTTTCCTGTTTCTTTTGGCTGTTTGTAATGTAACTGATTGTTACTGCTGGTTTCCAAGGAAACATAGGGTCTTAAACCTAAGTTACACTGGGGGTAAGGTCAATTCTTTGGCAGAATTCACATCAATTCTTTTGCAGAAATTGTTACATCATTAGTGACATCATTATTAGTGACATCATGAAAACCAATGATGTCAGTAATGACTATGCCATAGCTTCTCACTCAGAAACTGTGACATTATTATGAGTGACATCGTGGATTCCAGTGATGTCACGAATGATTGAGTCAGCATTTGTCACAAAGGAATTGTGACATCATCAGTGACATAATAGGCGTTTGCGCTGTGAGTTTATAAATAGAAGCCGTTGCATCCAGCAAGCTGTGTTTTGACAACACCACACAGACGCAGCCCCTACCGTCCCTTCATGTTCGCAGACATCAGCGATGTCATGAAATCCAATTATGTCACTAATAATTAGGCCATCAATTCTTACGCAGAAATTGTGACTAGTGACATCATGGAATCCAGTGATGTCACGACTGATTGAGTCAGCATTTGTCACAAAGGAATTGTGACATCATCAGTGACATAATAGACGTTGCCGTTGAGTTTATAAATAGAAGCCCTTACATCCAGCAAGCTGTGTTTTGACAACACCACACAGACGTAGACACGCTCTAGCCCTGTTTGCAGACGCGGAGACATCACAGATCCTCTGCTGTCCCCGGGGGTCGGTTTCACAAAGGTAGATGATAGATGGCTTAGATATAGTAGATAGTCAGACTTCAGATAGACCTCTAAATCAGACCGTTGCACAAAGCACCTTAAGACTGTCTTAAGTAGAAATGCATTGCAATGCATTCTGGGTAAAATAAGACACTTTTGGTCCCCACACCGGACCAATGTGCCGCTACCGTGGCCCAGGTCCTAGTGGTAGAGTGGTTTTATAAATTCGGGGTCCCCAGCCGCCTTCACTCGGACCAGGGGAGAAGTTTTGAAAGCTGGGATGCTATGGCTTCTTGAAGTGGCAGGGCTCAGTACTTCAGCTAATTCATCTGACAGACTCCGTATACCTTCTTCGGGCAAACGAAACCGACCGATGAAGTCCTCATTATTATATATTTCCAGTAGGTTACTGCGGTCCCTAAAAACCCTTTCCCTTCTCATAGCTCTCTCCATAACGTCATCAGGAAACCACAAATTATGAGCCATTTTCCTGTTTCTTTTGGCTGTTTGTAATGCAACTGATTGTTACTGCTGGTTTCCAAGGTAACATAGAGTCTTAAACCTAAGTTACACTGGGGTCAATTCTTTGGCAGAATTCACATCAATTCTTCTGCAGAAATTTTTACATCATTAGTGACATCATTATTAATGACATCATGAAAACCAATGATGTCAGTAATGACTATGCCATAGCTTCTCACTCAGAAACTGTGACATTATTATGAGTGACATCATGGAATCCAGTGATGTCACGACTGACTGAGTCAGCATTTGTCACAAAGGAATTGTGACATCATCAGTGACATAATAGGCGTTTGCGCTGTGAGTTTATAAATAGAAGCCGTTACATCCAGCAAGCTGTGTTCTGACAACACCACACAGACGCAGCCCCTCCCGTCCCTTCACGTTCGCAGACATCAGCGATGTCATGAAATCCAATATCCATCCATCCATCAATCCATCCATCTTCATCCGCTTATCTGGGGTCGGGTCGCGGGGGCAGCTTCAGTTTTGCCTTACGGCTCAGCTCTCTTTTTAGTTACAACGGTACGGTAAAGCGAGTGCAATACCGCCCCCGCTGCTCCGATTCTCCGGCCAATCTCCTGCTCCAGTCTCCCCATCACTCGTGAACAAGACCCCGAGGTACTTGAACTCCTTCACTTGGGGCAAGGACTCATTCCCTACCTGGAGTTGGCACTCCATCGGTTTCCTGCTGAGAACCATGGCCACAGATTTAGAGGTGCTAATCCTCATGCCAGCCGCTTCGCACTCTGCTGCGAACCGATCCAGTGAGAGCTGAAGGCTACGGACCGATGATGCCATCAGGACCACATCATCCGCAAAAAGCAGTGACGAGCAGTGATGAGATCCCAAGCCCCTCCTCGCCACGGCTGAGCCTCGATATCCTGTCCATGAATATCACAAACAGGATTGGTGACAAAGCGCAGCCCTGGCGAAGGCCAACCCCACCTGGAAAGAGTCCGACTTACTGCCAAGTACTGGACACAGCTCTCGCTTTGGATGTACAAGGATTGGATAGCCCTAAGAAGGGCCCCCCTCACCCCATACTCCGCAGCACCTCCCACAGTATCTCCCGAGGGACCCGGTCATATGCCTTCTCCAGATCTACAAAGCACATGTAGACTGGATGGGCATACTCCCAAGCCCACTCCAGGATCCTTGTGAGAGTAAAGAGCTGGTCAGTTGTTCCACGCACCAGGACCGAAAACCGTATTGTTCCTTCTTCGATCTGTGGTTCGACAATCGGCCGAACCCTCCGGCTCCAGCACCCTGGCGTAGACTTTACCAGGGAGGCTGAGAAGTGTGATACCCCTGTAATTGGCACACACTCTCTGGTCCCCCTTTTTGAACAGGGGAACCACCACCCCAGTCCGCCACTCCTTGGGCACTGTACCCGACTTCCACGCAATGTTGAAGAGACGTGTCATCCATGACAGCCCCTCCACACCCAAAGCTTTTAGCATCTCTGGGCGGATCTCATCAATCCCCGGGGCTTTGCCACTGTGGAATTGTTTGACTACCTCAGTGACCTCCTCCAGGGAAATTGACAAGAAACCCCCATCAGCCTCCAGCTCTGCCTTTACTAGAGAGGGCGTGTCAGTCGGATTTAGGAGTTCCTCAAAGTGTTCCCTCCACCGCCCAACTACCTCCCCAGTTGAGGTCAACAGGGTCCCATCCTTACTGTACACAGCTTGGACGGTTCCCGCTTCCCCTCCTGAGATGGCGGACAGTTCTCCAGAAACACTTTGGTGCCGACCGAAAGTCCTTCTCCATGTCTTCTCCGAACTTCTCCCACACTCGCTGCTTTGCTTCTGCCACAGCAGAGGCTGCAGTCCTTCGGGCCTGTCGGTACCTTGTAACCAGCCTCCGAGTCCTCCGAGACAACAAAACCCGGAAGGCCTCCTTCTTCAGTCGGACGGCTTCCCTGACCACCGGTGTCCACCACGGTGTTCGAGGGTTACCGCCTTGAGGCACCTAAGACCTTGAGACCACAGCTTCCGCTGCAGCTTCAGCAATAGAGGCTTTGAACATTGCCCACTCATGTTCAATGTCCCCAACCTCCACAGGGATGCCAGAAAAGCTCCGCCGAGGTTTGAGTTGAAGATCTCACGGACAGGGGCTTCCACCAGACGCTTCCCAGTTCACCCAAGCACTACCCGCTTGGGCTTACCAGGTCTGTCCAGAGTCTTCCCCCAACCCCTGACCCAACTCACAACCAGATGGTGATCAGTTGACAGCTCCGCCCCTGTCTTCACCCGAGTGTCCGAAACATGCGGCCTCCAATCAGATGAAACGATTACAAAATCGATCATTGATCTTCGGCCTAGGGTTCTCTGGTACCATGTACACTTATGAGCATCCTTATGCTCGAACATGGTGTTTGTTATAGACAATCCATGACTAGCACAGAAGTCCAACAACAAACCCCCACTCAGGTTCAGATCAGGGGGGCCATTCCTCCCAATCACGCGTTTCCAGGTAACTCCGTCATTGCCCACATGTGCGTTGAAGTCACCCAGCAGAACTATGGAGTCCCCTACTGGAGCCCCATCCAGGACTCCATTCAGGGTCTCCAAGAAGCCTGAATACTCTGAACTGCTGTTTGGTGCATATGCACAAACAACAGTCAGAGTTTTCCCCCCCGCTACCCGAAGGCGTAGGGAGGCGACCCTCTCGTTCACCGGAGTAAACTCCAACGTAGCGGCGCTGCCTAAGTTACTCTGGGGGTAAAGTCAATTCTTTGGCAGAATTCACATAAATTCTTTTGCAGAAATTGTTACATCATGTGTGACATCATTATTAGTGACATCATGAAAACCAATGATGTCAGTAATGACTATGCCATAGCTTCTCACTCAGAAACTGTGACATTATTATGAGTGACATCGTGGAATCCAGTGATGTCACTAATGATTGAGTCAGCATTTGTCACAAAGGAATTGTGACATCATCAGTGACATAATAGGCGTTTGCGCTGTGAGTTTATAAATAGAAGCCGCTACATCCAGCAAGCTGTGTTTTGACAACACCACACAGACGCAGCCCCTCCCGCCCCTTCATCGTCAGCAGACATCAGCGATGTCATGAAATCCAATTATGTCACTAATAATTAGGCCATCAATTCTTACGCAGAAATTGTGACATGAGTAGTGACATCATGGAATCCAGTGATGTCACGACTGATTGAGTTAGCATTTGTCACAAAGGAATTGTGACATCATCAGTGACATAATAGATGTTGCCGCTGTGAGTTTATAAATAGAAGCCCTTACATCCAGCAAGATGTGTTTTGACAACACCACACAGACGCAGACACGCCTCTCGCCCTGTTCGCAGACGCCGGAGACATCGCGAGATCCTCTGCTGTCCCCGGGTCGCTCACAAAGGTAGATGATAGATGGCTTAGATATAGTAGATAGTCAGACTTCAGATAGACCTCTAAATCAGACCGTTGCACAAAGCACTTAAGACTGTCTTAAGTAGAAATGCATTGCAATGCATTCGGGTAAAATAAGACACTTTTGGTCCCCACACCGACCAATGTGCCGCTACCGCGGCCCAGGTCCTAGTGGTAGAGTGGTTTTATAAATTCGGGTCCCCAGCCTTCACTCGACCAGGGGAGAAGTTTTGAAAGCTGGGATGCTATGGCTTCTTGAAGTGGCAGGGCTCAGTACTTCAGCTAATTCATCTGTCAGACTCATGATAGCTTCTTCACAGCAAACGAAACCGAATCGATGAAGTCCTCATTATTATATATTTCCAGTAGGTTACTGCGGTTCCTAAAAACCCTTTCCCTTCTCATAGCTCTCTCCATAAGGTCGTCAGGAAACCACAAATTATGAGCCATTTTCCTGTTTCTTTTGGCTGTTTGTAATGTAACTGATTGTTACTGCTGGTTGCCAAGGTAACAGAGTCTTAAACCTAAGTTACACTGGGCGTAAGGTCAATTCTTTGGGAGAATTCACATCAATTCTTTTGCAGAAATTGTTACATCATTAGTGACATCATTATTAATGACATCATGAAATCCAATGATGTCAGTAATGACTATGCCATAGCTTCTCACTCAGAAACTGTGACATTATTATGAGTGACATCGTGGAATCCAGTGATGTCACTGAATGATTGAGTCAGCATTTGTCACAAAGGAATTGTGACATCATCAGTGACATAATAGGCGCTTATGCTGTGAGTTTATAAATAGAAGCTGTTACATCCAGCAAGCTGTGTTTTGACAACACCACACAGACGCAGCCCCTCCCGTCCCTTCACGTTCGCAGACATCAGCGATGTCATGAAATCCAATATCCATCCATCCATCCATCCATCCATCCGTCCATCTTCATCTGCTTATCTGGGGTCGGGTCGCCGGGCCAGCAGCTTCAGCAGGGGACCCCAAACTTCCCTTTCCCGAGCCACATTAGCCAGCTCTGACTGGGGGATCCCGAGGCGTTCCCAGGCCAGCGTGGAGATATAATCTCTCCACCTTGTCCTGGGTCTTCCCGAGGCCTCCTCCCAGCTGGACGTGCCTGGAACACCTCCCTAGGGAGGCGGTCCAGGAGGCATCCTTACCAGATGCCCAAACCACCTCAACTGGCTCCTTTCAACGCAAAGCGAGCAGCGGCTCTACTCTGAGCTCCCCACGCGAGTGGTCGAACTTCTCACCCTATCTCTAAGGGAGACACCAGCCACCCGCCTGAGGAAACCCATTTCGGCCGCTTGTAATAATAATAATAATAATAATAATACATTTTATTTGTAATGCACTTTACATTTAAGAAAAACCTCAAAGTGCTACAGTTAAGATCATAAAAGCAAGGTAAAAACATCAGTGTAAAGAAAAGATAAATAGTGCATTGACATTATTGTGCAAGGTTAAAACTCATAAGTTCTGCTAAAAGAAATGTTTTTAGTCCTTTTTTGAAAGTCTCAATTGTCTGTGGAGCCCTCAGATGGTCAGGGAGGGCGTTCCACGTCCGGGGAGCGGCAGAGCAGAAGGCACGGTCACCCATGGTGCTGAGTTTAGTTCTGGGAACTAGGAGGCAGTTTGAGTTTTTTGAGCGGAGGGATCGTGTTGTAGTGAGAGGGGTGAGTAGTTCTTTGAGATAAGGGGGGGCATTTCCATAGATGCACTGGTGGGTGAGAAGTGAGACCTTGTAGTCGATCCTTGCAGAAACAGGAAGCCAGTGAAGTGTGCGAAGAATGGGTGTGATGTGGTCATATTTTCGCACTCTCATCAGGATCCTTGCAGCACTGTTCTGAACATACTGCAGTTTCTGCAGACTCTTGTTAGGGATCCCGATGAGAAGTGCATTACAGTAATCCAGTCTGGAGGAGACAAAGGCGTGGACCAGTTTTTCAGCATCAGCTAAGGTGAGTGTGGAACGGAGTTTTGCAATATTTCTGAGATGATAGAAAGAGATCTTGCACAGATTTTTGATGTGGGCTTCAAAGGTGAGTTGTGGATCAAATTTTACACCACGATTGGTGACTGTTGTGGAGAGGGGAATGTCTTGACCAGAGATAGTTATACCGGTTATGGAGGATGACTGAACTTGATGTGAGGTGCCAACAAGAATTGCCTCGGTTTTGGAACTGTTCAACTGGAGGAAGTTGTGTTTCATCCACACCTTTATCTCCTCCAGACAGGCGGTGAGTGTTGAAGACGATGATGATGTTGGTGAAGCTGCAGTGGGGTGTGGGTCAGATTTCATGTACAGTTGTGTGTCATCAGCATAACAGTGAAATGAGACTCCATGGTGACTGATGACGTGGCCGAGGGGGAGGATGTAAATGATGAAGAGGATGGGGCCAAGAACTGACCCCTGGGGACTCCGCAGGTGACTGTGTGTTGCCGGGACCTTGCGCTACCAAGTGAAATGTACTCTGTTCTGTCAGCGAGGTACGATGTAAACCAGTTAAGAGCAGTGTCAGTGAGTCCAGTGGTTTGGTGTAGGCGGTTTAGAAGAATGCCATGATCCACAGTGTCGAAAGCAGCAGATAGATCGAGGAGTATGAGGAGGGAAGGTGAGCCAGCATCAGCTGCCATTCGTAGGTCATTTGTGACTCTAACCAAGGCTGTTTCTGTGCTGTGAGCATAGCGGAAACCAGATTGGAATTTTTCAAACAGGTTGTTATGTTTGAGATGGTCCTGGAGATGGGCGGCAACAACTTTTTCCAGTACTTTGGAGAGGAATGGGAGATTGGAAATGGGCCTGTAGTTTGTAAGTGCATCTGGATCAAGGGTGGGTTTTTTAGAAGTGGTCTGATTATGGCAGTTTTAAGGGCAGATGGGACTTTACCAGACTGGAGGGAGTGGTTTATTACAGTGGTAATCAGAGGGCTTAGGGGACGGGTGTTTGCTTTGACCAGAGCTGTAGGAAAGGGGTCGAGGGCACAGGTGGTGGGTTTCATCCTTTTGATGATCTTCTCGACCTCTTGCTGTGAGATTTCTGGAAAGCAGCGTAGGGGCTGGGAGACTACACGCTGTGACTGGAAAGCTGGGGCGGGTGGTGTTGAGCATTCAGTAAAGGAGGAGCGGACTGAGTCTATTTTTGCTTTGAAAATGGCCAGGAAATTATTACAGTGTTCTTCTGTAGTTTCTGTGAGTGGGGGGGTTTGTGGTTTGAGAAGATGATTTATAGTGGAGAACAGCTGCTTGGAGTTTCCGGGACTGTTTTTGATGATGTTTGAGAAGAACTGTGACCGTGCCTCTGTTAGTGACTTTGAGTAGTTCCTTTGGTGTTCCCGAAAAGCTTGCTTGTGCACAGTGAGACCGGTTGCTTTGTATCTCCGCCGATGGCACTTCCAGATGCCTTCATTTTCCGTAGCTCACTGGTGTACCAGGGGGCTGATTGGGAGAAAGTGACTGTTCTGGTTTTGACTGGGGCATGGAGATCCAGGATACTCCTGAGGGTGTCGTTATAGTAATCCACTGGGTCCATGGCTGGTAAACAGTTTACAGAAAGGAGATGCTGGAGGTCAGATGCCATACTCTGTGGGTTGATGTTTTTAGATTTCTGAAGCAGATTTGGCGTTTGGGCTTGATGGGGGTAGGTGAAGACATATTCATGGAAATGACCTTGTGGTCGGAGACACCCAGATCATACACCAGAAGATTGCTGAGATGAGCAGAGTTTGTAATGACCAGGTCGAGTGTGTGCCCCTGGTGTGTGTGGGGACATCGACAAGTTGTGCCAGATTAAAACAGTCGAGTAGTTGGAGGAATTCTGCTGCAAAACGGCAGGAGGAGGAGTTGACATGGATATTTATATCTCCAAGGACTATGATATTGGCAGACATTGTACAGAATGTTGAAAGAAGGTTGGACATCTCAGGGATGAAAGATGAGTTTGGTTTGGGTGGCGGTAGATAAGAAGTATCGTTGTAGAGAGGAGGCTTACATTTAAATGCAAGGCATTCAAAAGAAGACAGCTCAGGCAGGGTTATAGGGGACAAGCCCAGATCACTTCGGTGGATGACAGCAAGACCACCACCGCGACCTGAGCTGCGGGCTTTCTGTAGGTAGCAGTAGCCAGGAGGACAGGTCTCATTTAATACAGAAAAAACATCTGGTTTGTGCCAGGTTTCTGTAAGGCACATCAAATCCAAACACTTATCCAGAATGTGATCATGTATGAGACAAGATTTGTTTGTGATGGATTGTGCATTAAACAGTTCAATCTTGATGGTAGATGGAGCAGTGTGTCTCTGTATTGGCCGGAGTAGACTGAAATCCACTCCACGTTTTCCATTCCAGTCAGTGCGTGGTGTTGCCGTGGAAACTCCAGCGTTATTAGTCCTAGGAGTGGCTGCGCCCTGATGACGTATTGGAGATGCGACGGGGTGTGCGCCAGACCAGAGGGATGGGATGTAGTTACCGGACCGGGAGAAAACAAACTTTCGGCCGCAACTTCTGTGAATGTAACGGGCCGGCTGAAGGAGTCCAAGTTGTTGAATGACCGATATGCACGATGGAGTGGTGTAGTTGTTGAATTTCTTCAGTTGGGTGACGGAATACTTCAACATCATGCCAGTCGTGGAGAGTGGTCGGTTAGCCGTTAGCAATGCCCGTGATGTGCAGAAGAGAGCCATCAGACACAGTAAGCGAACAGCAGTGACTTTGAGTGGAGACCTCACCAACATCAGCAGTGACTTCGGTGAAAGTCTCGATGGCAGGCAGGGATGAAGAGATACGGGAAAACTCCGAGCAATGGTAAACTGGTAAGTAGACATCCGCTGGAGTCGGCAGAATCCGTACAAAACACAAACAATCCACAATGTTTACAAGGGAGCAAGGACCCTAGTATAACTTCCTGAACGTAATACTGGTCGATAAATGTACTTTATAGCCTAGTTGCACAGCAGCAACTCTTGCACATAGGATTTCGGTCAGAGAAGCGGCGAACAAACAACGCCAGCGTCCTCTCCCACCGAGCGTTAGGATGAGTGAGCTCTTTACCCAATCGTTTCCCAGCTTGTACCCGCGATCTCGTTCTTTAGGTCATGACCCAGCTTTCATGACCATAGGTGAGGGTAGGAACGAAAATTGACCGGTAGATCGAGAGTTTTGCCTTACGGCTCAGCTCTCTTTCGCTACAACGGTACGGTAAAGCGAGTGCAATACCGCCTCGCTGCTCGATTCTCCGCCAATCTCCTGCTCCAGTCTCCCCTCACTCGTGAACAAGACCCCGAGGTACTTGAACTCCTTCACTTGGGGCAAGGACTCATTCCCTACCTGGAGTTGGCACTCCATCGGTTTCCTGCTGAGAACCATGGCCACAGATTTAGAGGTGCTAATCCTCATGCCAGCTGCTTCGCACTCTGCTGCGAACTGATCCAGTGAGAGCTGAAGGCTACGGACCGATGATGCCATCAGGACCACATCATCCGCAAAGAGCAGTGACGAGCCCAAGTGCATGAGATCCCAAGCCCCTCCCTGCCACGGCTTACGCCTCGATATCCTGTCCATGAATATCACAAACAGGATTGGTGACAAAGCGCAGCCCTGGCGAAGGCCAACCCCACCTGGAAAGAGTCCGACTTACTACTGAGTACTCGGACACAGCTCTCGCTTTGGATGTAGAAGGATTGGATAGCCCTAAGAAGGGCCCCCCTCACCCCATACTCCCGCAGCACCTCCCACAGTATCTCCCGGGGGACCCGGTCATATGCCTTCTCCAGATCTACAAAGCACATGTAGACCGGATGGCCATACTCCCAAGCCCACTCCAGGATCCTTGCGAGGGTAAAGAGCTGGTCAGTTGTTCCAGACCGGGACGAAAACCGCATTGTTCCTCTTCGATCTGAGTTTCGACAATCGGCCGAACCCTCCGTTCCAGCACCCTGGCATAGACTTTACCAGGGAGGCTGAGAAGTGTGATACCCCTGTAATTGGCACACACTCTCTGGTCCCCCTTTTTGAACACAGGAACCACCACCCCAGTCCGCCACTCCTTGGGCACTGTACCCGACTTCCACGCAATGTTGAAGAGACGTGTCATCCATGACAGCCCCTCCACACCCAAAGCTTTTAGCATCTCTGGGCGGATCTCATCAATCCCTTGGGCTTTGCCACTGTGGAGTTGTTTGACTACCTCAGTGACCTCCTCCAGGGAAATTGACGAGAAACCCCCATCAGCCTCCAGCTCTGCCTCTACTAGAGAGGGCGTGTCAGTCGGATTTAGGAGTTCCTCAAAGTGTTCCTTCCACCGCCCAATTACCTCCCCAGTTGAGGTCAACAAGGTCCCATCCTTACTGTACACAGCTTGGACGGTTCCCCGCTTCCCCCCTCCTGAGATGGCGGACAGTTCTCCAGAAGCACTTTGGTGCCGACCGAAAGTCCTTCTCCATGTCTTCTCCGAACTTCTCCCACACACGCTGCTTTGCTTCTGCCACAGCAGAGGCTGCAGTCCTTCGGGCCTGTCGGTACCTTGCAACCGCCTCCGGAGTCCTCCGAGACAACAAATCCCGGAAGGCCTCTTTCTTCAGTCGGACGGCTTCCCTGACCACCGGTGTCCACCACGGTGGTCGAGGGTTACCGCCCCTTGAGGCACCTTAGACCATGAGACCACAGCTTTCCGCTGCAGCTTCAGCAATAGAGGCTTTGAACATTGCCCACTCATGTTCAATGTCCCCAACCTCCACAGGGATGCCAGAAAAGCTCCGCCGGAGGTTTGAGTTGAAGATCTCACGGACAGGGGCTTCCACCAGACGCTCCCAGTTCACCCAGCACTACCCGCTTGGGCTTACCAGGTCTGTCTAGAGTCTTCCCCACCCCTGACCCAACTTCACAACCAGATGGTGATCAGTTGACAGCTCCGCCCTCTCTTCACCCGAAGTGTCCGAAACATGCAGCCTCAAATCAGATGAAACGATTACAAAATCGATCATCGCTCTTCGCCTAGGGTGCTCTGGTACCATGTACACTTATGAGCATCCTTATGCTGAACATGGTGTTTGTTATAGACAATCCATGACTAGCACAGAAGTCCAACAACAAACACCCACTCAGGTTCAGATCAGGGGCCGCTCCTCCCAATCACGCCTTTCCAGGTAACTCCGCCATTGCCCACATGTGCGTTGAAGTCACCCAGCAGAACTATGGAGTCCCCTACTGGAGCCCCATACAGGACTCCTTTCAGGGTCTCCAAGAAGGCCGAATACTCCGAACTGCTGTTTGGTGCATACACACAAACAACAGTCAGAGTTTTCCCCCCGCTACCCGAAGGCGTAGGGAGGCGACCCTCTCGTTCACCGGAGTAAACTCCAACGTAGCGGCGCTCAGCCGGGGACTTGTGAGTATCCCCACACCCGCCTGGCGCCTCACACCTTGAGCAACTCCAAAGAAAAATGTCCATCCCCTATCGAGGAGCACGGTTCCAGAGCCAAGACTGTGCGTGGAGGTCAGCCCCACCAGATCTAGTTGGTAGCGCTCCATCTCCCGCACAAGTTCCGGCTCCTTCCCCCACAGAGAGGTGACGTTCCACGTCCCCAGAGCCAGCCGCTTGCTGGATGTAACGGCTTCTATTTATAAACTCACAGCGCAAATGACTATTATGTCACTGATGATACCACAATTCCTTTGTGACAAATGCTGACTCAATCATTCGTGACATCACTGGATTCCACAGTGTCACTCATAATAATGTCGCAGTTTCTGAGGGAGAAGCTATGGCATAGTCATTACTGACATCATTGGATTTCATGATGTCACTAATAATGATGTCACTAATGATGTAACAATTAGGTTTAAGACCCTATGTTACCTTGGAAACCAGCAGTAACAATCAGTTACATTACAAACAGCCAAAAGAAACAGGAAAATGGCTCATAATTTGTGGTTTCCTGATGACGTTATGGAGAGAGCTATGAGAAGGGAAAGGGTTTTTTAGGGACCGCAGTAACCTACTGGAAATATATAATAATGAGGACTTCATCGGTCGGTTTCGTTTGCCCGAAGAAGGTATACGGAGTCTGTCAGATGAATTAGCTGAAGTACTGAGCCCTGCCACTTCAAGAAGCCATAGCATCCCAGCAGTGCTACAGGTTTGCACGCCATTGAGATTTTATGCAACAAGAACTTTTCTGAATGCTGTTGGTGACACAATGGGTCTCAGCAAAGCTTCTGGTCACGGGTGGTATACAGGCTATCCATGGCAGTTTCGAAGAAGCTCCCTCAGTTTCCAAACCAACTTCCTACAACACCTGAACAGAGAAACTACAATGCAGCACGCTGTTCAACTCGTAACACTGTAGAGCGGCGGGCATTTGGTGTACTGAAGAGGCGTTCCCATCGTCTACATTGGGAATTGCGAATGGCACCTGGCAGAGCGTGTAACACCATCTGTGCGACTGTTGTGCTGCATAACATAGCGAGGTAGGCCTAGATGAAAACAAAGAATTTAAATTGCTAGTCATTTTCAATAGCTCTAATAGAATTACTATTTACCACATGCTACAACTATAATCAAAATAAATTGTTTACTTCATTAATCTTTAGGGATCTCCGGCTACCTGATCCTGAAGGAGAGGATTTCAGAGATGACAATCACAGTGAACTGGAGGACAGAGAAGATTTAGAGGCGCAGAATAGAACTGGTCAATATGTGAGTCAGATGTATGTTGACAGGATTTTCAATGCCTGAAATAAAAACAAAAATCACATTAAAGTGGGCCACCATGCTGCCTGTCTTTACCTATTAGGCTTAAATGAGATGCAACCAAATTATTAAATATATAAACTCAGGTGAGTCCTGAACCATCCCTTAATTATGCTTCTATAGGCCTAGACTGTCGGGGGATTTCCCATGATGCACTGAGCTCCTCTCTCCTCTCTCCTCTTCTCTCTCTCCCTCTGAGTGCAACCTCATCCCATTAATGCATGTTTCTAACTCGACTTCTTCCCTTTCCCGTGGTTGTGTGCTTCCCCCTCCTGTCGCTTCCTGTGGGTGTTGCTGGCTCTGAAGCTGTGGAGTCTGGATCTGTGGTTGGGAGTCTCTGCTGCCCCTGTGTTCCTGCTCGACACCCTACTATTCCTATTGCTATTATTACTGTTATTATTATTATCATTAACATTACTATAAATATCTGTACCATTTTTCATTCAGTCTATAGCACCATTACCTTTACTGTCTGTACCTCTATGTGTATACTGTGTAGGTTGCCTCCCTCTGCTCTCTCTCTCTCTTGCTCTCTCTCTTTCTCTTGCCCTCTCTCTCTCTCTCTCTCTCCCTCACCCCCAACCGGTCGAGGCAGATGGCCGCCCACCCTGAGCCATGGTTCTGCTCGAGGTTTCTGCTTCTTAAAAGGAAGTTTTTCCTTGCCTGTGTCGCCTAGTGCTTGCTCTTGGTGGGAATTGTTGGGCTTCTGTAAATAACTTCAGAGTATGGTCTAGACCTGCTCTTTATGAAAAGCGCTGTGAGATAACTGTTGTTGTGATTTGGCGCTATATAAATAAAATTGAATTGAATTGAATTAATGGATCCAGTTTTTAGCCAAGCCTTTTCGGTGGACTGTCTCACAGATAACTTTAATGGTGCAGTCCGGGATTTGTTGGATTGGGTGGCCCCTGCCAAGACACGGAAGTGTTCTCCAAAAAATCATACACCTTGGCTAAATGAGGAGTTATTGACTCTCCGAAAGTGCTGTAGAAAAGTTGAACGTCAATGGCGCCATACTAAGCTTGAAGTTTATTACAGGGCATGGCATGACAGTCTGACCACCTATCAGACTAGGATGGCTACTGCAAAGGCAGCCTTTTATTCTAATGTGATTATGAATAATAAGCATAACCCTAGACTTTTATTTGAAACTGTTAATAGACTTATACAGTGTCAGCAGCCAGTAAATAGTATGGATTTGTCAGCACATGATTTTATGATGTATTTTTATGAGAGAGTTGAGGACATCCGCACTATGATACCCCAGTCAGATGTTGGGGGTTTAGACTGCGCTATCACAGGACCATCTTCTACTGGAGAGGGCTACCCGATTTCTTTGACTGAGTTGACTAAAATTATCGTAACTGCAAGAGGTACCACTTGCTCTCTGGATCCTTTACCTGCCTGGGTTGTTAAATAACTATTGGCAACATTAGGATTGTATGTTTTAGCTGTTTTAAACCTTTCACTCTCCACAGGAGTTTTTCCGGCTTGCTTTCTGCGGTGGTTAAACCATTATTGAAGAAACCAAATCTGGATATAAACTCGTTGGAAAATTATAGACCTGTTTCTAATTTGGCCTTCTTAGCTAAAGTATTTGAGAAAGTGCTCTCAAATCAGCTTTTAAAATATCTGTCATCTAATAATCTTTTTGAGCCGCTGCAGTCTGCTTTTCGAGCAAAACATTTGACTGAAACAGCACTCACAAAGGTGGTAAATGATCTGTTACTGGCTGCTGACTCAGACTTAACATCTGTCCTTTTGTTGCTAGACCTTAGCGCAGCTTTTGATACTGTGGACCACTGTAGTCTTTTGGACAGAATCGAGAAATACTTCGGCATCTCTGGCCAGGTGCTTAAGTGGTTGAGATCCTACCTCTCAGAAAGATCGCAATGTGTGTTTTATAATAACACATTTTCAGACCCTTCCCCTCTTCAGCACGGGGTTCCACATATATACCCTGTATACCACCCGTGACACAGAAGCTTTGCTAAGACCCACTGTGTCACCAACAGCATTCAGAAAAGTTCCTGTTGCATAAAATCTCAATGCCGTGTGTTGCAGGTTGAGGGTTATTCTCCCTACCGCCATTATATGGCACTGCACCGGTGCCCTGACAACCGGATGCTGCTGCCGTGGCCTACAAGTACAGGTGAGGATGCATGTGTGTCTGCCTCTTTCTTACCTGGGTTGGGCGTCTCGACTGTTGGCAACGGTGATCCAGCATTCTGGTGTGCTGATGCGAGTGCTACCACGGCTGTCATGGCCTGTAGCGCAACAGTTTAGCCAGTGGTTTAAAGCCCTAAACCTGTGGAGTCGCCTGGGTGGCGTTCTGTATGCACGCGACATTGGTCCCAGTCAGCGTGGTAAGTGCTGTCTGCTTGTGTGCTGATGGAACTGTCTGCTGTGTGCGTTGGTGCATCGTGGTTAAACACAATGCTCCCTTGATTGCTTTAGAGCGATCGTTTGCTGTGCGGGCTGTCTCGCTTTGGCCTGTGGCCGATTATTTGTGTGCACTGTGGAACCGTGGGGGTATGTATGTATGTCTCTTGTATTGTATCCCATTTGATTGAATAGATATACCATGTAAAATATTATAATATAATACAGTATAATATAATGGTGCTAAATCTTCCCTCTAGTGATCTGCTGCACTGCTGCCTCGGCGGGGATTTAAACGGCGGCTTGGTCTGTCTACCTCGTGCCTCGGCGGGGGTTTAAACAGCGGCTTGGTCTGTCCTTCTCGTGTTAGGCTTTGGGTATCGCTCTCTCTCTCCCCTTGTGGGATTGCCCTCTGCCTGGTCGGCCCAGTTCCGGCGGTGTCTTGGCTCTAAGCTGGCTTACCGGTTTTAGCATCTTTTTGCTGGTTGGGTCTACTTACTGTATATTTGGTTTATACAGTTGGCATTCTGTTTTTGGGGTGTGTGTGTGTTTGTGTGCGCGCGTGCGTGTGTGTGCACTTACCAACCTATCCAACAGTGGACCTCGACGTTGTTACACACACACTAAGAGGGGACTGCAAATCTAACAGGGGACATTTTTGAGGTCCCCTGTTGGACATGCTTTAAAACATGCTAAAATCATGTCTAAAACCCTCTGGTAAATTTTTTAAAACCTGCAATTATTGCCAAGAGGGGACCTGCAGGTGTGTGAGTGTTTAAGTCCATTCTCAGCAGTGCCCCTAAGGCAGAGATTTTAACGACCCATTCACACACGTCGTTCTTAACACTCCCCAATAGAGTGAATGGCTTGTAGCCCCAGGAAGTCTTTCAGACTGTGGATGGGCCATTATGCAAGCTACTTAGTAAAGAAAGCTGTCTCTTGAAACATATTTTATCTTGTCATAACAAAATAAAAAAGGCTGAGTTTTAGTGGATGTCTTGTGTTTTAAGATCAACATGTATTTAGGGCTACATAATTAGCAGGAGAGTAAAACAAATTTTAGATTCTAAAAAAGGGAACAAACATAAAAAAAAATAAGGAGGGGAGAATTAGAAATAAAATAGCCAGTATTACTTTCAGCAGCGGAATTAAGCGAGGCTCACCGATCCTCCAAGGAGCTGCAGTTTGCCGTCGCCAGCCAAGGCGTACTCATAGGCCGGCACGACAAGCTCCTCCGGGACGTAATGGAGGCTCTTCAACACCTGTCTGCCGACGTCCACCGGATTGGAACTCAGGTCGGTCAGCTCGCCTCTTCCCCGCCGGCAGCCCAGCCCACCATCACCGCTTCGTCAGCCCCTCCCTCCTTTCTTCACAGGGAGCCCCACATTCCTCCGCCCGAGCGTTATGCAGGTGACTTGGGTACATGTAGGGCATTCCTCATGCAGTGTTCTTTAGTTTTTGAGCAGCAGCCTTACACATATAACTCTGATACTTCCAGGATAGCTTATGTCATGGGGTTACTTAAAGGGAAAGCGCTAGACTGGGCTTCAGCAGTTAGGGAGAGCCAGTCTTATGCTACTGTGAGTTATGATTACTTTGTTTCTGAGATGAGAAAGGTGTTTGATCACCCCGTCCGGGGAAGGGACGCTGCTAAACGCTTCCTTTCTTTCCGGCAGGGGCCTCGTAGCGTTGCAGAATATTCTGTTGAGTTCAGGACCATAGCTGCAGAGTCAGGCTGGAATCAGGAAGCATTACAGGGGGTGTTTCTAGGTGGCCTTAGTGAAAGGATGAAGGATGAGTTAGCGGCCCGAGACGACCCTGCTAGTCTAGATGAACTAGTCTCGCTTGCCATCAGACTAGACAACCGTCTGAGGGAGAGACAGAGGGAGAGAGCTGGTCGCCAGTCACCTGCGCCTGCTCACTTCTCCCTCCGTTCTTGTTACGTCCCCGGCTGGTCTTGGGGTGTGGGACGAACAAAAGATAAATAAACCGGGTGGAAAAACTAAAGGAGGACTCAAAAACGTGTACGAGTTAATATGTATTTATTAAACAAACAAAATAAAAGCGATTACTGAACAAAAAACGATCTAACAAGAGACGATGTAAAGTATATGATAGAAAAAACAACAGAAAACAAGGCCACACAGTCGCCCGTCGCTCACTACACCGGTCGTCCACAGACGCCGAGATAACTCTCTCCCTGGAGTCACAGACCTCACGGCGCGAGGAGAGGTTTTGCACTCCTGCAAAACCACACAGCGGTACACACAACGATACACTCGATACTCCACACAGGAATCCACACAGTAAGTTAAAGCACACACACAAGTCGGTCCTAAGACGAGCTGGCTAGGGCAAGAAGTGAGAGACCCAGAGCATTCCCCCTGCTCTGCTTATAAGGTCCCCTAATTGCAGATTTGCCACAGCTGCGGGGTCAGCTCAGCAGCACACAAGGTACACACCTGCAAAAAGGAAAGAAAGACACGCCCGCAGCAACACAGAAAACACACAGACCTCACGGGTCGTAACAGTTCTCCTCCCTGAGGGCCCACTTCAGGATTCCCGTCTGACACCTGTGGTCCCTCAAACCCTCCTACTACCTCAGGGGAGGAGCCGATGCAGCTGGGTCGGGCTCACCTGCCTCCGGAGGAGCGTCTCAGAAGGCTCCAAGCTGGAGAGTGTCTTTACTGTGGCCAACCCGGCCACTTTCGCACAGCCTGTCCTCGTCGGCCAAAAGAACAGGCTCGCCAGTAGTAGTGGGGGTCCTGGTGAGCCAAGCATCCCTTTTGAACCCCCGACCTCGTATGGAGCTAAGGGCCACACTGTGCTGGGGTGAGCAGACCCTGTCCCTAACTGCTCTAGTCGACTCTGGGGCCGATGAAAACTTCCTGGATGCTAACCTGGCGGCTCAGGCCGGCGTTGCCTGTGAGCAATTGGACCCCCCTGTCAAAGCCAATGCCTTGGATGGGAAGCTCTTCGCTCTGGTTACCCACCGCACCAAAGCCCTGCATCTGATCCTCTCAGGTATTCATCGGGAGTACATCAAGTTCCACCTCATCTCTTCGCCTCATGCTCCCATAGTCTTAGGTCATCCATGGCTAAAGACCCACAATCCCCACTTTGACTGGTCAGATGGTAAGGTCATCAGTTGGAGCCCATTTTGCTTAGCAACCTGTTTACGATCCGGTAGAGTCCACCTCTTCTCAGCGTGTAAACACACCCCCTGACCTGTCAACTGTTCCCCCTGTTTACCACGACCTCAGTGAAGTGTTTAGCAAACAGCATGCTCTCTCTCTTCCCCCGCATCAGCCCTACGACTGTGCCATCGACCTCCTCCCCGGAGCCCCCCTACCATCCAGCCAGTTGTTTAACCTGTCCCGTCCTGAGAGGGAGTCTATGGAGAAGTACATACACGATTCCCTAGCTGCAGGTATCATTAGGCCTTCTTCGTCCCCAGTAGGAGCGGGGTTTTTCTTCGTTGCCAAAAAGGACCGCTCTCTCCGCCCTTGTATTGATTATAGAGGCCTAAACGCCGTTACTGTCAAGAATAAGTATCCCCTACCCCTGATTGCCTCCGCCTTCGAACCCATCCAACAGGATTCAGGATTCGGGAAGGGGACGAGTGGAAGACTGCATTTAACACACCCCTAGGTCACTTTGAGTATTTGGTCATGCCCTTTGGATTAACTAATGCCCCCGCAGTCTTCCAAGCTCTAATGAATGATGTCCTGCGTGACCTCCTTAATCGTTCAGTGTTCGTATATCTTGACGACATCCTGGTATTCTCCCGCAGCCCTGAGGAGCACGTCAGTCATGTGAAGCAGGTGCTACAGAGGCTCTTGAGAACAAGCTCTTCGTCAAGGCTGAGAAGTGTGAGTTCCACGTCACTTCAGTCCCGTTCCTGGGCTACATTATTGAGAAAGGACAGGTTCATCCGGATCCTGAGAAGGTCCAGGCAGTGGCAAAGTGGGCTAGGCCCACCTCTCTCAAACAGTTGCAGAACCTCAAACCAGATGCTCTCTCCCGTCAGTACATCTCTGAAGAGCCCACGACTAACCCCGACACCGTTCTGCCCTCAACCTGTGTGGTGGCCACGTTTACCTGGCAGATCGAGTCAATCGTCCGGCAGGCCCAGCGAACACAGCCAGACCCAGGTAACGGACCGGCTAACTGCCTTTTTGTCTCTTGTGCTGTTCGTTCCCAGGTCCTCCAATGGGCACACGCCTCCCGATTTGCCTGCCACCCCGGAGTCGGCCGCACGCTAACTCTTTAGAAGCAGCGGTTCTGGTGGCCCTGCATGGCTGCCGACACCCGGGCCTTTGTTGCTGCCTGTACTGTGTGTGCCCGTGCTAAAGCCTCACACCAACCTGCAGCTGGTCTACTCCGTCCCCTACCGGTACCCGGACGTCCCTGGTCGCACATTGCACTCGACTTTGTCACTGGACTGCCACCCTCGCACGGTAATACCACCATACTAACAATCATTGATAGATTCTCTAAGACTGTACATTTTGTGGCACTTCCTAAGCTCCCCACAGCCTCTGAGACGGCGGATCTCCTGGTGCATCATGTGTTCCGCCTCCATGGAATCCCCACTGACATTGTGTCTGACCGGGGCCCCCAATTTACCTCTCAGGTCTGGCGGGCCTTCTGTCGAGCCTTAGGGACCTCAGTAAGTCTGTCCTCCGGCTACCACCCACAGACTAACGGTCAAACGGAACGAGCCAACCAAGATCTGGGGGCAGCACTCCGCTGTGTGGCCTTCAGAAACCCCTCCTCCTGGAGCACTCACCTACCGTGGGTCGAATATGCACATAACTCCCTGGCCTGCGCTTCCACAGGTATGTCACCTTTTGAGTGTGCCATGGGTTTTCAACCACCTCTGTTTCCAGCGCTGGAGGAGGAGATCTCAGTCCCTTCAGGCCAAGCCCACCTCCGTCGGTGTCGTGAAGTCTGGAGGGATGCCCGGGCCGCCCTGCTCCGCTCCGGTGTCCGCAACCGACGTGTAGCGGACCGTCATCGTAGGCCAGCTCCCGACTACAAGACAGGTCAGAAAGTGTGGCTGTCCACTAAGGATCTCCCGCTGAAATCTATGTCTAAGAAGTTGTCACCCCGCTTTATTGGCCCTTATGTCATTGACTCTATAATAAACCCTTCTGTGGTAAAACTCAGGTTGCCCGCTCATATGAAGGTACACCCCACGTTCCATGTGTCTCTCCTCAAGCCTGTCTCCACTAGCCCCCTGTCTCCTCTAGCAGCTCCCCCTCCACCCCCCCGCATCATCGATGCCCATCCAGCTTACACCGTCCGGCGGCTGCTGGACGTGCGCCGTCGAGGCCGGAGCTACCTGTACCTGGTGGACTGGACCAGCTATGGACCGGAGGAACGCTGCTGGGTTTCCCGTCGGGATATCTTGGACCCGTCGCTGGTTCGGGATTTCCATCGGCTGCACCCAGGCAGGCCTGGCGGACCGCCTGGAGGCGGTCGTTGAGGGGGGGGCACTGTTACGGCCCAGCCCGTGTCCCTGGTGTTGTCTCTTTGTGTGTCGTCATGGCTACCTCCTGGCTCCATGGGTTCCTTACCTGTTGACAATCAGCTCATCACTCCTCTTCTCACCATGCACACCTGCCTGTCATCAGCTCACCTTCCTGCAGTATATCTTCACCGGTTCTCCAGTCATTCATCGCCAGATTGTTGTTCACCCATAGCGGTAGCTATACTCCGGCTCAAGACTTATGTCATTCGAGAACTTTGCATTTCTGCCTTTTCAGTGTCTTAAAACTAACTTGTCTTCTCTGCCCCAGGACCTCATCGCCAGCCACGCACCGCCTCTCCTGTCAGCCTCCCGGTCTCCGACCCGCCAACCCTTGTCATCCGCCATCCACCGTGTCATTGCCACTTTTCCCTACTCCAGTGTGAAAACTGTCAATAAAGCTCACCTTGCCCACAACACCAGTCCGTCTCCTGCACTTGTGTTCTCAGTCCCTGGTTTCCCGACAGGCAAAGGTGGAGGACTTGCCACTGTGTTTAAATCCACCTTCCAGTGTCGGCTGTCTGCATCTGTCACCTACTCTAGCTTTGAGCAGCAGCTATTTGAATTAAATTCCTCCCCACCGACGCTGTGTGCAGTTGTGTATCGTCCACCGAAATTCAACAAAGATTTTATGCAAGAGTTTGCTGATTTTATAGCAGGTACCAGGTTTAACTACGACCATTTTATAATTTGTGGTGACTTTAACTTGCACTTATGCTTTGAAAGCAAACCTATGGTGAAAGACTTCTTACATCTTCTAAACTCCTTTAATCTCACTCAATCGATGTCTGGCCCAACACATGAAAAGGGACACACATTAGACCTTGTGCTGTCTCATGGATTGTGTGTTCATGTAAATGTTGTTGAATCTCCTTCTGCACGCTGCCGTCGTGTAATTAACAGCCAAACTCCAGTACAGTTCTCTGCTGCCTTCAAAGACTCTGTGCTCTATAACTTGGATGGAGGTGATGCTACTGGTGCTGATGAACTTATTGCTCTTTTTAATTCAACCTGCACAAACATCTTGGACTCTGTAGCTCCTTTGAGGATGAAACGCACTAAAGCACTTTCAGAGCCCTGGTTAAATGACACCACCCGTTCGCTCAGACGTGCATGTTGGCATGTTGTTGAGAGAAGGTGGAAGAAAGATAAACTCAGAGTGTCATATGAAATCCTACAGCAATATCTATCTGACTATCAGAGAGCGGTAAAATCTGCAAAGTCTGATTTTATTTCTAAGCTGGTCACCAACAACTGTCACAGGCCACAGGTTCTTTTCAAAATGTTTAATACAATTACAAATCCCCGCAACTCTGCTCCTTTTACACAAACATTGGAACTCTGTGACTCTTTCCTAAAATTCTTTGTTGAGAAGATTTTCGATCTTGCTCTTCGATCTTCTGTAACCACATCTTCTGACCATGATCCCTCTGTTCCTCCTATGTGCCTTGCAGTCCTAGATCAGTTTGAGCCCATATCAATCTCCTCCCTATCTGAGGTGGTCAATCATCTGCGGCCCACAAATTGTCCCTCAGACAGCATTCCCTCTCGTCTGATTAGAGAAGTTTTTGATACCGTTGGACCATGTATTTTGTCATTGATAAATACCTGTCTGGTCTCTGGGTATGTTCCGTCCGCCTTCAAACACGCTGTTGTACAGCCCTTACTAAAAAAGGAAAATCTTGACCCCTCTGTTCTCTCTAACTTCAGGCCCATCTCTAAGCTGTCTTTCTTATCTAAATTCCTGGAGAAAGTAGTTTATAACCAGCTGCAAACATTTTTAATTAATAATGTTTATGAAAAGTTCCAGTCCGGCTTCAAACCCCGTCACAGCACTTTTAAGAATTTTTAATGACTTGATTTTAACTGTTGACTCAGGAGTCTCTTCTGTCCTAGTGCTCTTAGACCTCACTGCTGCCTTTGACACGGTTGATCACTCAATCCTCTTGTTACGGTTGGAAAATTGTGTGGGAATCAAAGGTACTGCACTTAGGTGGTTTCAGTCCTACCTAACAGAAAGGAGCTTCTCTGTCCACCTTAGTGATTATTCCTCTGAGACAGCCCCTGTTACCTGTGGTGTCCCTCAAGGTTCTGTCTTGGGCCCCATCTTATTTTCTTTGTATATGCTGCCCTTGGCCTCCAGAGAAGTATGAGGTCTCCTTTCACTGTTTTGCAGACGACATTCAAATTTATTTGCCCCTGAATGTAAAAACAAAGAGCTCACTACAGCCCCTGCTTGACTGTATGAAGGATATCAAAACATGGATGAACCTACATTTCCTCAACCTAAACAGAGACAAGACAGAGGTCATAGTGTTTGGACATCCTGAACTGCTTGATGTAGATTCTCTCGGCCCTCTAACTTCAAACAACCACTGAATTGTGAGGAGTCTTGGTGTCGTATTGAATAGTGCATTTAAACTTGATAAACAGATATCCACCACTGTTAGAACCTGCTTTTTTCAATTGAGAACTATAGCCAAGGTAAAGGCCTATCTCCCTCCTAAAGATTTGGAGAGGGTAATTAATGCCTTTATAACTTCTCGCCTTGACTATTGCAACTCCTTATATGTGGGCTTAGACAAGACATCTATTCAGCGCCTGCAGTTAGTACAAAATGCTGCTGCCCACCTCCTGACAGGAAAAAAGAAGAGAGACCACATCACACCTGTGTTGCGCTCCCTCCACTGGCTTCCCGTTCATTACAGGATTGATTTTAAAATCTTACTTTTAACTTTTAAATGCCTTAATGGATTGGCTACATTGTATTTAACAGAGCTTCTTCATGTTCACACTCCAACTAGAGTGCTGAGATACACCAATCTCCTCCTCCTGGATGTGCCCAGAAGCAGACTTAAAACCAGAGGCGTTAGAGCCTTTAGTGTAGCTGCCCCTAACCTGTGGAACAACCTGCCACTCCAGATCAGAACTGCCCCAACTCTCGAACGCTTTAAATCACTGTTAAAAACGCATCTCTTTTCTTTGGCATTTTCTTTCAGTTAAGTCTGTTATCATTCCTGGCAATCTTACTTTTTAATTTTAATATCACTATATATCGTATACTGTCTATTAAAATGTTTTATTGTTGTAGTTTTTACTGTGTGTCTTGTTGTTGTATTTTAACCTGTGAAAGCACCTTGGTTGTTTTAAGTGTGCTATATAAATAAAGTTGATATTGATATTGATATATTGACTAGAGCTTTAAAGTTGTTCAGTCCCAAAATACTCATTTGACCAGTTTTCAGAAGCACTGGACGTCAATACAGTTTGTTATATTTGTGTGCTTAGTCTACACTTATAGGGATGCTTTTTATTAATTGATTTGCATTACAGAAAAAGGGACCACACTTGTACTGTGTGGAACGACACAAGTTCCCTCTTAGTTAGCATGGGGTGATACTCACACTCCAAATAAGCAAAATGAATCATACTTAAAAAAAGAAAGAAACTCAACTAAATAGTCTCTTTATTGCTATAATCTTTTATTTTAAGAAAATATAAAGCCTGCGTTTTAGTTGATGTATTGTGTGAAACTTAACTAAATAGTATCTTTATTGAAGTTTTTTGCAACAAAATACAAAAGCTGAGTTTTAGTGAATTCCCTAACTAGTTCCAAGCTTCAGACTACTAAAATGATACAATGCTACACAGCAGGCAGCAGAATGAGTATTTTAAAAGCACAAAGTAAAAACAAAATGAGTAAAAAGGTCAGTTGCAAGATCTCTTTTCATTTTTAATTGATGGAAGTTATACTATTTATTATCATACTTCTACTATACCTTTGAAATGATTCACTCTGCAGTAATGATACATTACCAGTGTTTGTGCCCTAAATCTATATTTAGGAAGTTGTTGCTTGCAAACCACACGTCTGTGAATTGAATGGTTAGTGTCATAAACACAGCTGCACAAATCTGTCCAACACAACACTGTCAATGTCGGAGACCCACCTTCAAAAAAGTTATCAGCAAGCATGTAAGGAGCAATAAGGATAGCTATGTTGATGTTAGAATACAGCTGTCGAACTGGTAGTCAGTAGGTGCGTTCCAGATGGCTGTGGGTGACTGTCACAGACTTGATCGTCTAACGTGCACTGCAGACTGCAAGGGCGCGGTTATAAAAACAGCATAGTCAAGTCAGATACAGTCTACCTCTGGTAGATTGCGTGAACTTACTATAAGTTTAGAACAATGATCAGGCAAAAGGTGGTTACAACTTTGTGCAGAGAGAAGCTACTGCGTGTGCCGGAATCAGCACCTGCTGTGATGTGACATCATGGTGACGTTTTGCAGCGCTGCCGAAAGTCAGCTGCAACATCCTGCATATTTGACTAAATAGTATTTAGTTAAATAATTCTAGCATAAAACTATAACTGAAACCTTCAAGAGCCTGAAGTTTGCAACTGACAACTTGCTGTCCATTGCTAAGTGTGTAATCCACATTACCCTTTAGAGAAAGGTAACTAGCTTTATTATAAAGCTAGTTAGCTACTTTTGTACTGTTGAAATCATATTATGTCAACCATCAAGTGTGAAATGTTGAAAAGGCTAGTTTAGCTACAAATGAGCAAGTTCATATGTACATGTTTAGGTTTTATGATGTGGTATTTAAGGTGCTAAATGAAGCCTGTCTCTGAAAAATTGAAAATCTGTCTGATCCTTTACACACCAAAAACCTCTGTCTGGTAAAATTAATATAGCATGCTCTATTTGTTCTTAGCCTTAGAGAAAGGTCCATAAGACACACTTTCTGAACAAAAACAAATAAGCAAAATGGACGATTCTTAAGAGAAAATTATAATCCAAACCAAATATATAAGCTGCAGTGTTGTTGTCACCAGCAATGTTGTCATTGTAGCTTTTTGAAATGTGGGGTTAAACATTTGTTTGCGAATAGAGAAGTATATTTGAGGGCTGTCAGATGGTGCAGCATCGTAACAATGGAACTGAGAGTTTGCATCAAGTGGAACACACAACCAGTGCTGCCTTAAGTTCACACTAATAATTTAGAAGGTATTGGTCTTTATAGGTCTTTACATCTCAGTATTGTCAACTTAAATGTCTCTTTAGCATGTACAGTTTAAATGTGTGTTAGTGCTTTTTATGGCCATTGAAATAGTGATGAGTTACCTATAGATCATCTCAGAACCATCACAAAGTTGGATGGCTATTTGTAACACAAGTTCTTCAACCATAAATAGAAATCAGCACAAAATATACAGAACTATGTTAGAGAAAAGTTTATTGAATGTGCTTTCAAACTCAGACACACACACAAACTCCTAAACTGAAAGTTCCTCATGTGCCCCTTTGTGTTCTTACACTGAACAAAATTATAAACGCAACACTTTTGTTTTTGTCCCCATTCATCATGAGCTGAACTCAAAGATCTAAGACTTTCTCTATGTACACAAAAGATCTATTTCTCTCAAATATTGTTCACAAAACTTTCCAAATCTGTGTTAGTGAGCACTTCTCCTTTGCCGAGATAATCTATCCAGCTCATAGGTGTGGCATATCAAGATGCTGATCAGATACACAGGTGTATCAGGCACAGGTGTGCCCTAGGCTGGCCACAATAATAGGCCATTCCAATATGTGCAGTTTCCCTGTATGTGTCCGAGGGGGTCCGGAAGCCAGTCAGTATCTGGTGTGACCACCATTTGCCTCACCCAGTGCAAGACATCTCCTTCGCATAGCATTGATCAGGTTGTTGATTTTGGCCTGTGTAATGTTGCTCCACAACTTGGACATCAGCAAACCGCTCACCCAAACGACACTATTCACACTGTCTGCCATCTGCAGAAATTATTTTGAGGATATAAACCGATTCTTGCAGCAGCTGTCCGGGTGGCTGGTCTCAGACGATCTTGGATGTGAAGATGCTGGATGTGGAGGTCCTGGGCTGTTGAGGGAATAGAGAATCGGTTAATTACCAAACCCAGATATTTGTTTTACAGTACTGTGTTAAACTTTCCTTGGGTGATCAAGTCCTTCAAAAACACAAAGCCTTTGTCTAGTTTTCGTGCCACAAGAACAAGTTTGTTAGCTAGTACTGCTAACCACCTGCTCAGACAGACACCTCCTGTGGTCTGTCTGTCAGGTAGTCAATATCCCAGGAGGTTGTGGAGGTATGCATGTTTTGGAGCTCATTCTGCTGTAGCACAGGCTGGATAGTGTTAACGGCACTGGAGTCAGAGTCAAAGAACATGATCCTCACAATGTCACCAGCCTTGTCCAAGTTAGAGTGGGCTTTCTGGAACAGGTAGATGATGGCATCCTCGTTCAGTAGCAAGTGTCCCTGTTACAGTGAGGTGAAGTGGTCGAGCACAGTACCCGTGAAACTGTCGCGGTCGTGCTCGCCTCACCATCCGAAGTTGAATTGTCTTGAACTTTTTGTATGCGACGTGCAGCACAGATCATTGGAAGAGAGTCTGAACCTCGCAGTTTGTGAGTTTCCAGAATCTAAATAGTTATCAGGACAAAAATAGGAGGGAATTCACATGGCAGAGCATCCCCGCAAATCTAAATGCAGGCCTATCAGGTAAAGTTAGTATCATTTTAATTGAAGTTAAAAAGGTTACGGCTGTGTAGCGCACAGAAGCCGTTGCCATGGTTACTATCCATAGAGTGCCTGCCGCTCACTCATGGAGCGCCGTCTCCCTTTCTGTTCACCTGAGAGAACCTGCCGAAGCCTCTCTCCACTGCTTGTTTGGGAGGGTTATTTGCAGGCTGATCAACATCCCACCTCTCCTGTGACCCATGGTTTGACTGTAGGCCTGTGTGTATTCAGAGCCAGTGAGCAACGGACTTTTAAAATAATAATTTTAAAGAACTGCGTTACCGTGCGATAAAAAATCGTCAGCGTTAATTAATGCGTTAACACGACAATAATGCGTTAACATGCCCAGCCCTAACATATAAATATATACATATGTATGTGCGCTTGGATAACTCAGTGGTTAACGCTACAGCAACAGTGATCCTTGAGATGCTTGACTATAAGAAAACCATAAGTCACAAAGAGTATTATCTTGGCTAGAGGCCAAGATCAAGGCAACATGGAGAGAAATTAGTCAGCTCAGCTAGTCAGGCAATGGAGACTGCTAAACATAGACTTACCGCTCTGCCTACCTACACCCAGGATACTAAAGGACAGTACCCACCCCAGCCACACCCTGTTCACCCTGCTGCCGTCTGGGAAGAGATATAGAAGTCTAAGGTGCCGTGCCACCAGACTGTAGAGCAGCTTTTTCCACCAAGCTATCAGACTTTTTACCTCAAATTCAAGGAGGGAGGTAAAGTGCCGTCTTCACTCGCTTGTGTGTACATTTGCAATAGGTAAGGTGAGAGAAGTTTACTGAATTCTTTATAAAACTCGCAGGGAACGCTGTCTGGACCAGGCCCCTTTCCATTTTCCATTACTTTGATTGTCTTTCAATGGAAAGGTTGACATTAAGAAAGTCATGGTCCCATTGATCTAGGGCAGGAAGATCACAGCTGAAAAAGTTATTCAAATCCGAGTCATCCCCTGAGGGCTGGGAACAATATAATGTTTTGTAAAACTTAGGTAATCTATGGTAGATTTCTTTTTAATGTGTTAATAATTGCCTATGCTCTGATTCACTTTAGTAATTGTGCGATCACTTTCCATTTTCCTCAGTTGTCGAACAGTTTGTGAGGTTTCTCGGCAAGTTCAAAATTTCTCTGTTGCGTAAACTTCAATGCTCTGGTTATACACTCTGTAACTACCTGAGTGGCTGCAGAAGTAGTGTAAAAGCGCGCTTTGAGTAGTCGAAAAGACTAGAAAGGTGCTATACAAGTACAGAGCATTTACATTTACATTATATTTAACCTCTTGATGCTGATTGTTGTGAATTCGCATCACATCTCTTCCTTGCAGACTGCAAGCCAAGATAGCACATGGATTCCCCCAATGCCTGTTGGTGCATATTGGATACGTACCTAGGATCCTTTTGCAGGCCCTGGTTTCTCCTTTATGCCTGTTGTCGCTAATTTGCATCATACCTACATCATACCTGAATTTATATCTTTTCTATGTTCTATAGACAAATTAACAATCTTCATTTAACATCAGCTTAAAAGAATGAAAACAAAATTATTATCTTTTGTTTTTTTTATTGTAAAACAATTCAGGTGTCAAGTGGCTAAACCACAAGGACAGCATTTTCTTATATGTCTCTGTGGTAGGTCATGCAGCATTTTGTTTGTCGAGAAGGTGAATTTGTTGTTCAAGTTGTGGTAGTTCGGCCCATTTCCTCCTCTTTCTCCCAGCCTGAATCGATATTATGACTCCCCTAATATAAGCCTTCAAAGTTTCCCACAATATAGGCCACAATGTTTCAGGTAGGTCATTTGCTTCGGAGAAAAATTTGATTTGTTCCCCAATAAAGGTGCGAAATGCTGGCTCCTTCAGAGGTTGCAGGTCAAGTCTCCATAATCCATCATATTGAGGTAGATTATCAAGTTTCAAAGAGAGTGAGAGAGGAGCGTGATCTGAAATTACTATATCATGATACTCAATCTTATTTGAAAGTAG
>JALXJV020000032.1:0-17158 GCA_024633595.2 Lepomis macrochirus | reverse complement strand
GATTGAATTGAATCATTAAATTATCTAATCAGCTTATCTTAGTAAGTAAAGTTAATAAGATCAAGCTCGTCTTGTTGACATCCCTCCCCATGGACAATTCTTTGCAGTCAATTCTTGCCGACGTATCATGTGGGTGAATATGTTCAGATTTAATAATGGTGGGGTTGGTGTTTTACATTTTGACTAGATTCCTTGTGTTCTTTGAAGTTGAGTGATCAGAATAAATAGATTCGTTTTGTGGGGCTATCTTAAATGAAGCTTCTAGACAGAAGTAGGTAGGGAAGTTAAAGTTGTCAATTATTATTTAGAAAGGGTACTCCATTCACTCACAAAACAACTATTGCTGAAAAAGAAGGCAGGTTTCTTATTCAATTCAATTTTATTTATATAGCGTCAAATCACAACAACAGTTATCTCACAGCGCTTTTCATAAAGAGCAGGTCTAGAACATAATCTGAAGTTATTTACAGAAGCTCAACAATTCCCACCAAGAGCAAGCACTAGGCAACACAGGCAAGGAAAAACTTCCTTTTAAGAGGCAGAAACCTCGAGCAGAACCATGGCTCAGGGTGGGTGGCCATCTGCCTGCCGGTTGGGGGTGGGGGAGAGAGAGGGAGAGAGAGAGACTACATATCTTATACTGGCAGGTGTAATGTGCTCAGTGCCCATTACTCTGGTTAATATCTATGGTCCCAACTCAGACTCAATCATTTTACAAGCATGTTCTCTCTCAGATCACTGACTTTTCTCAATCCAACTTGCTTTAAGCAGGTGACCTGAATTTAGTATTGGACCCATATATGGATCGGTCATCACCTCAAAGAGTGCCAAAATCATTCATGCATCATTCTGAGAGAATTTCCAACAAATTCCAATCTTTTTGATGTTTGGAGGATTTTTCATCCGCAGGAAAGGGCATATTCTTTTCACTCTAATGTTCGCAATGCTGCAATGACTACTTTTTGGCAGACTCTAAATTCATGACACTTTCAAATAAGATTGAGTATCATGATATAGTAATTTCAGATCACGCTCCTCTCTCACTCTCTTTGAAACTTGATAATCTACCTCAGTATGATGGATTATGGAGACTTGACCTGCAACCTCTGAAGGAGCCAGCATTTCGCACCTTTATTGGGGAACAAATCAAATTTTTCTCCGAAGCAAATTACCTACCTGAAACATTGTGGCCTATATTGTGGGAAACTTTGAAGGCTTATATTAGGGGAGTCATAATATCGATTCAGGCTGGGAGAAAGAGGAGGAAACGGGACGAATTACCACAACTTGAACAACAAATTCACCTTCTCGACAAACAAAATGCTGCATGACCTACCACAGAGACATATAAGAAAATGCTGTCCTTGTGGTTTAGCCCCTTGACACCTGAATTGTTTTACAATAAAAAAACAAAAGATAATAATTTTGTTTTCATTTTTTTAAGCTGATGTTAAATGAAGATTGTTAATTTGTCTATAGAACATAGAAAAGATATAAATTCAGGTATGATGTAGGTATGATGCAAATTAGCGACAACAGGCATAAAGGAGAAACCAGGGCCTGCAAACGGATCCTAGGTACGTATCCAATATGCACCAACAGGCATTGGGGGAATCCATGTGCTATGTTGGCTTGCAGTCTGCAAGGAAGAGATGTGATGCGAATTCACAACAATCAGCATCAAGAGGTTAAATATAATGTAAATGTAAATGCTCCGTACTTGTATAGCACCTTTCTAGTCTTTTCGACTACTCAAAGCGCTTTTACACTACTTCTGCAGCCACTCAGGTAGTTACAGAGTGTATAACCAGAGCATTGAAGTTTACGCAACAGAGAAATTTTGAGCTTGCCGAGAAACCTCACAAACTGTTCGACAACTGAGGAAAATGGAAAGTGATCGCACAATTACTAAAGTGAATCAGAGCATAGGCAATTATTAACACCTTAAAAAGAAATCTACCATAGATTACCTAAGTTTTACAAAACATTATATTGTTCCCAGCCCTCAGGGGATGACTCGGATTTGAATAACTTTTTCAGCTGTGATCTTCCTGCCCTAGATCAACGGGACCATGACTTTCTTAATGCCAACCTTTCCATTGAAAGACAATCAAAGTAATGGAAAATGGAAAGGGGCCTGGTCCAGACAGCGTTCCCTGTGAGTTTTATAAAGAATTCAGTAAACTTCTCTCACCTTACCTATTGCAAATGTACACACAAGCGAGTGAAGACGGCACTTTACCTCCCTCCTTGAATTTGAGGTAAAAAGTCTGATAGCTTGGTGGAAAAACCTGCTCTACAGTCTGGTGGCACGGCACCTTAGACTTCTATATCTCTTCCCAGACGGCAGCAGGGTGAACAGGGTGTGGCTGGGGTGGGTACTGTCCTTGTACCCTACTGTACTGTAGTATCCTGGGTGTAGGTAGGCAGAGCGGTAAGTCTATGTTTAGCAGTCTCCATTGCCTGACTAGCTGAGCTGACTAATTTCTCTCCATGTTGCCTTGATCTTGGCCTCTAGCCAAGATAATACTCTTTGTGACTTATGGTTTTCTTATAGTCAAGCATCTCAAGGATCACTGTTGCTGTAGCGTTAACCACTGAGTTATCCAAGCGCACATACATATGTATATATTTATATGTTAGGGCTGGGCATGTTAACGCATTATTGTCGTGTTAACGCATTAATTAACGCTGACGATTTTTTATCGCACGGTAACGCAGTTCTTTAAAATTATTATTTTAAAAGTCCGTTGCTCACTGGCTCTGAATACACACAGGCCTACAGTCAAACCATGGGTCACAGGAGAGGTGGGATGTTGATCAGCCTGCAAATCACCCTCCCAAACAAGCAGCGGAGAGAGGCTTCGGCAGGTTCTCTCAGGTGAACAGAAAGGGAGGCGGCTCCATGAGTGGCGGCAGGCACTCTATGGATAGTAACCATGGCAGCGGCTTCTATGGCTACACAGCCGTAACCTTTTAACTTCAATTAAAATGATACTAACTTTACCTGATAGGCCTGCATTTAGATTTGCGGGGATGCTCTGCCATGTGAATTCCCTCCTATTTTTGTCCTGATAACTATTTAGATTCTGGAAACTCACAAACTGCGAGGTTCAGACTCTCTTCCAATGATCTGTGCTGCACGTCGCATACAAAAAGTTCAAGACAATTCAACTTCGGATGGTGAGGCGAGCACGACCGCGACAGTTTCACGGGTACTGTGCTCGACCACTTCACCTCACTGTAACAGGGACAACTTGCTACTGAACACAGACTGTTTCTGCTTCTCCCTGATAAAAGAAAAATGTTTCTGCTGATACCTGCTCAGAAAAACTTGTTTTGACAAGCTAGATTAAAGGTAATGCCCTGGCAGTGGCAAATAGCTTTGGTTTAATTTTTGATTTGATTACATTAATGTTTAAGCTGAGATTTACAAGAAATATTTTATTGCTGCTGTGTAAAGGGAATGCTGCTGGTAAAAAGCACCTTATTTGTTTAGTGTTTGCAAACCACATGCACTTTTGTGTATATAGCAGTACACTTAAAGCCATAGCTATACATATTTTGTGTTCAATATTGATCTTGTCAGACAACTCTCAGCAAGTAAATCAAGCTAAGCAGGCAACATTTAAAATAAGATACCCACTGCCATAATACATAGTGTGCAGATTCTGATGTGTATTATATAAATGTAGATACAAATTCAAACCCTTAGGGCAGTGGTTCTCAACCTTTTTTGGGCCAGCGCCCCCCTATCCATTATCCAGATCCCTTACCGCCCCCCATCAAAAAAGATGTTGACAATTTGCCCTGAATATATTTTGATTTTTTTATTGTTACTATTGTTATTAAAAACATGGAAAAGGTAACAAAAAAGCCAGGTGAAAAGTAATTATATTTAACTAATAAGTGAATGTTCCTCCCAGAAGCTGTGTATGAAGCAAGATACTGTTTACTTGGATGGGGCACTTAATAAGTGGGGGGTATGGGGGTCCTCCCCCAGAAGATTTTGAGCATTAAACACTTCATTTCCTGCATTCTGGTGAAGATTTCTCCCCTAATTTCTGCACCAATTTAGGGTGTCTAAATGTCAAAAAATTCAGGTGACATATATAATTATAATTGAATACAATGTACTGAGGCTCTCAGGCATTTTTCTTGCTTTTAAATATTTTTCTCCTGTAGATCAACTTTTTTAATATCATCCCTGCTGAGTCAACACACATGATTAAGTCTTCCCTCCTCTTTTGGGGGGAAGTAACCTAATTAAATGTGTTTATGGCCCCTTTTCATCTCAGTGATAAAGAGTTAAGAATCTTTAAGGACTTTAGCTCCTGTCAGTGTTTCCCACAGAATGAAAGTGTAACTGTGCTGCAGCTGTACAGCATTCTAACCTCGAAAACCCAGCTGTATTTTAACATTAACTTAGCTCTCCTTATTAGCTAGGCCCCTTACATGCTTACTAATAACTTCTCTTAGATGGGTCTCCAACATTGGCTGCGTTGTGCACCTGTGTTCACGAGGGAGATAGAGTGATAGATTGAGGGATGGGTGAGAGAGAGATAGATAGAGAGAGAGGGACGAGCGAGAAGATGTGAATTCGCGCTGCCTGCAGCTCTGCAGTCAAATACGATTTTAAATAGGCCTGGTAAAAAAATCAATATGTTGCGGTCAGCGTTGATATTGTGACGGGCCGCCACAAATAAATGAATGTATGGGAAACACTGTAACTTATCTGCTCATGTTCAAAACTTTCTGCACATTCAGAATCTCTCCCACTTTTCTGTGTTGTCTGACATGTAAAGAAAAAAAGACGCTATAGGCTTTAACGTCATTTAAAGCCTATTTAAAGACAATTCATAATATTTCACTACATGCCCTGTACTGCATTATGTTACTGATTCGCTCGAAGTACCCCCCTCACCGTCGGACAGACAAAACTGAATGAGAACGAAACTAACCAACACCTGTGATCACACAGGAAGCTCACGAATAATTCCACACAGCTTAACTTCAGCACCTCTGATAAAATGCTGCTAACAGTCCCCAACAGAGCGAGACAGGGCTTCAGTTTTTAACGTTACATTTTTATAGCTGACTGAAACTACCTACATGTCCACTTTGGCACAAACTGTCTGCAACTCAGCGCGAGGAGGGTCGACGTCACTCACTGGTGTCGCAGCGAAGTTGCTTCAAGGTAAGTCCGACAGCAGAATAGCCCTCTTGTAAATGTGTAACCAAGGCGTTCACGGTGTATTCTGCAGAGAAATAAACAATTTTCCACCTAGAAAGAGAGCGTCGGTTTTCTAGAGTTTACACAGTAAACGCAATTTGCGCAAAATTTTAGAGATGATACTCTGACTTCCCGTTCCCATGAAGGCAGCATGAAGCTGCACCTCAAGTAGCTGATAGAGAAAAAATACACAGTCTCATCCAGTCGCAGTGGACTAAACTGGGAGGTTTTAATGTTGCAGACCACAATTTTTTGCAAGTAGTTTAAACTCGTTTTGTTGTGAATCTTAAGTGTAAACTCACCTTAGAATTTCCATCCAACAAACGCCCCCCAAAAGCAGCTCAGCGCCCCGCTTTCTAAAATATTGCTTCCATCCTCGGAACGCCCCCTATGCATTGTGTTGAGAAACACAATGCATATGATCCTCATTGAGTGTTAGAATTGCTGATATAGTGTTGGTTGTTGGTTGGAATTTGATGACAGTTTATAATTCATT
Source organism: Lepomis macrochirus (assembly GCA_024633595.2). NCBI lineage: Eukaryota > Metazoa > Chordata > Actinopteri > Centrarchiformes > Centrarchidae > Lepomis > Lepomis macrochirus. Next base: position 11,429 of record JALXJV020000032.1, on the reverse strand, counting down.
TATTCAGTTTTGTGATCTATTTATCAGGTTTTGAAATAATCACCACCAAAAACACTGAGCCAGGAGAATTCTTGCAGGAACAGGAGAAAATTTCAGTGCTGTTGAAGACATCCTGCCTTGTTCTGTTACCAAAGAAGTCCTTAACGATTATACAACAGTGGCATTAACAACCCACATAATGAAAGTCCTGGAGAGACTGGTCTTGGATCGTCTCAGACTCACTGAAGTTTGCCTACCACCCTGAGGTGGGAATCGAGGATGCCATCATCTACCTGTTCCAGAAAGCCCACTCTAACTTGGACAAGGCTGGTGACTCTGTGAGGATCATGTTCTTTGACTCTGACTCCAGTGCCGTTAACACTATCCAGCCTGTGCTACTGCAGAATGAGCTCCAAAACATGCATACCTCCACAACCTCCTGGGATATTGACTACCTGACAGACAGACCACAGGAGGTGTCTGTCTGAGCAGGTGGTTAGCAGTACTAGCTAACAAACTTGTTCTTGTGGCACGAAAACTGGACAAAGGCTTTGTGTTTTTGAAGGACTTGATCACCCAAGGAAAGTTTAACACAGTACTGTAAAACAAATATCTGGGTTTGGTAATTAACCGATTCTCTATTCCCTCAACAGCCCAGGACCTCCACATCCAGCATCTTCACATCCAAGATCGTCTGAGACCAGCCACCCGGACAGCTGCTGCAAGAATCGGTTTATATCCTCAAAATAATTTCTGCAGATGGCAGACAGTGTGAATAGTGTCGTTTGGGTGAGCGGTTTGCTGATGTCCAAGTTGTGGACCAACATTACACAGGCCAAAATCAACAACCTGATCAATGCTATGCGAAGGAGATGTCTTGCACTGGGTGAGGCAAATGGTGGTCACACCAGATACTGACTGGCTTCCGGACCCCCTCGGACACATACAGGGAAACTGCACATATTGGAATGGCCTATTATTGTGGCCAGCCTAGGGCACACCTGTGCAATACCCATGCTATCTGATCAGCATCTTGATATGCCACACCTATGAGCTGGATAGATTATCTCGGCAAAGGAGAAGTGCTCACTAACACAGATTTGGAAAGTTTTGTGAACAATATTTGAGAGAAATAGATCTTTTGTGTACATAGAGAAAGTCTTAGATCTTTGAGTTCAGCTCATGATGAATGGGGACAAAAACAAAAGTGTTGCGTTTATAATTTTGTTCAGTGTAAGAACACAAAAGGGGGGGGGGGCACATGAGGAACTTTCAGTTTAGGAGTTTGTGTGTGTCTGAGTTTGAAAGCACATTCAATAAACTTTTCTCTAACATAGTTCTGTATATTTTGTGCTGTTTTCTATTTATGGTTGAAGAACTTGTGTTACGAATAGCCATCCAACTTTGTGATGGTTCTGAGATGAGCTATAGGTAACTCATCACTATTTCAATGGCCATAAAAAGCACTAACACACATTTAAACTGTACATGCTAAAGAGACATTTAAGTTGACAATACTGAGATGTAAAGACCTATAAAGACCAATACCTTCTAAATTATTAGTGTGAACTTAATGCAGCACTGGTTGTGTGTTCCACTTGATGCAAACTCTCAGTTCCATTGTTACGATGCTGCACCATTTGACAGCCCTCAAATATACTTCTCTATTCGCAAACAAATGTTTAACCCCACATTTCAAAAAGCTACAATGACAACATTGCTGGTGACAACAACACTGCAGCTTATATATTTGGTTTGGATTATAATTTTCTCTTAAGAATCGTCCATTTTGCTTATTTGTTTTTGTTCAGAAAGTGTGTCTTATGGACCTTTCTCTAAGGCTAAGAACAAATAGAGCATGCTATATTAATTTTACCAGACAGAGGTTTTTGGTGTGTAAAGGATCAGACAGATTTTCAATTTTTCAGAGACAGGCTTCATTTAGCACCTTAAATACCACATCATAAAACCTAAACATGTACATACCCAGGTGAAAAAAAATTATACTTAAATGATACTTTTTAAAGAATGTACTAAGTGCACTTTTTTGTACTTTGTGCTTTTTTTGTCACCTTCAAGTATACTTAAGTGTACTCAAGTAGTCATTGAGTACTACTTGAGTACTACTTGAGTATACTTTAAGTGTAAATTGTATGCTAAATTGGCACAACTTTTTACAAACTTTAAGTGTACTTAAGTACACCTGTGAAAATCATGTTTCATGAGCATTCTAAACACACTTTTAGTATTATTGTATTATATCATCACTATGTTGGAAATATACTTAAAGAGGCAGTCCAGTTGAACTGACAGTAGTGTAGAAGTGTAGTTTGAACACACTGTTATCATCCTCATTGCTATTATTCTAGCATGCCTCTGTTATATTTAAAATGAACTTCAAATGCACTTTCTGACTGTGTTCAGTACTTTTAAAGAGTGCTATTATGTTAATAAAAAATTTATTTGTAGTGAGCTTCTATCACAATTTAAGCATCATAAAGGCATGTAGTGTAAGTATAATCTTAATATATTATAATGTAAAGTACTAGTTGAATTCATCAACTACTCCATTCCATCCTGCTTCCCAGTCATCAAACAGCTCGGACTTCTTCGGCGACCCCGTTACATCCACAGAAGCTGTCGCCGCAAGTTTGTTTATCTCAACCACGGACAATCCATTCCATCCATCTGGTCCCCGGCACGCTCTGCCGCACTTCTCCCACGTCATCGGAACGCTTCCCTCACTGCATCACTTACAGCTGAGCGCACCGACAGGCAGCACAAAAAAAACCCGGACTGGACTACAGCGCTACTCACACTTCACCTATACCTGTTCTCCAATCATCTACAAACTCCAATCATCTACGCACTGTTAACTGGGACAACCTCAGATCTTTCCAGCCCGCCCCCATCTCACCACCCTCTCACCATGCCAACTTTGCCCTCCTCAACACCCGATCAATCAACAATAAAGCCCCTGTCCTTCATGAACTAATCCTCGACAACTCGCTGGAGTTCCTTCTGCTCACCGAAACCTGGCAACAACCTAATGATTTCTTCTTCCTCAACCAAGCATCCCCCACTGGATACAATTACATTTGCAAGCCCGCCCCTCCGACGTGGTGGCGGCCTCGCCGTCATTTACAGTCAGAACTTCCAGATCACCGAACTCACCCTCCCCTCTGTATCTTCATTTGAATATCTCGCCTTCAAAGCTCTTTCCTCCATGACAGTTCTTCTCATCTACCGGCCACCTAAACCAAACCCTTCCTTCCTCTCAGACTTCACAGAATTCCTCACAGTAGCCTCATCTCTCTCCTCACGTCTGCTGCTACTCGGTGACTTCAACATCCATATAGACTCCCCCACCTGCAAGCTGTCATCAGAATTCACCACTTTACTGGACAACTTCACTCTCATCCAACATGTCACATTCCCCACCCATGACAAAGGACACATCCTCGACCTGGTCTGCTCCATCAACCTGCCTGTGCTGGACCTCCATCCATGCCTCTTCCCCCTCTCTGATCACAAACTGATACGGTTCATCATTCCTTCTCCAACTGCACGCCCACGCATCCTTCGAGAAATCACCTTCCGCAATCTTAAATCCATTGATCCCCACCATCTCTCTGACCTGCTCTCCTCCACTCTCCACTTGGACTCAACCATCACCTCACCTGATGATCTCACAAACCACCTCAACTCCGTCTTGTCTACCTCCCTTAACTCTCTGGCCCCCCTCAAAACAAAAACCGTCACCTTTAACACCTCGTCACCCTGGTACACACCTGCACTCCGGAAAATGAAACAAGCTGGCCGCCAACTCGAACGCCTGACAAAAAAATCATCCCTCACAGTTCACCATGAAGCCTATACACTCCACCTCACTGCCTACAAAGAGGCTCTCATTGCTGCCAAAACTGCTTACCTCTCCTCCATCTTCACCAACCCCTGTCATAACTCCAGAACCCTCTTCGCCACAATGAATAACCTCATCAAGCCTCGGACCAACACCCACCCTACTTCTTCTCCTGATCTCTGCAACTCATTCCTTCACTTTTTCGCAGACAAAATTAACACCATTTATCAGTCTCTATCTCCTGCATCTGACCTCCCAGTATCTACTCCACCACCTACCACGGACCCTCCTCTCCCGATCCAGCCTGACCTCCCTTCTCCTCCTCCACACTGCCTCCTCTCCCAGTTTGACCTGGTCACCTCCCTGATATCTCTAAACTCATCAGCTCTTCCAAACCCACTACCTGCTCACTGGACTCCCTACCTACTCCTCTCTTGAAGTTATGCCTCCCGTCCTCTCCCCTACCTCACTAACCTCTTCAACTCCTCTCTGTCCCTTGGAACTGTCCCTCTGCTTTCAAAACTGCTGCTGTCACCCCAGTCCTTAAAAACCTGGCCTAGATCCATCTTCCCTTAATAACTACCGCCCTATATCCAACCTCCCTTTCTGTCTAAAACCCTCGAACGCATAGTTGCCTCACAATTACAAACTCATCTCCATGCCAATAACCAATTTGAACCCTTCCAATCTGGTTTTAGCCCCTCCACAGCACAGAAACTGCTCTGCTCAAAGTCTTCAACGACCTACTCACTTCTGCTGACACCGGTTCCCTCAACATCCTTATTCTTCTCGACCTGAGTGCAGCCTTCGATACTGTAAGCCATAACATCCTGCTCACCAGACTCAAAGACCTTGGTATCGAAGGTACTGCACTCACCTGGCTCAGTTCCTACCTCTCGGACAGATCCCATTTCATCTCCCTTCATAACCACACCTCTGCTACTGCCTCAGTCACCCAAAGCGTTCCCCAAGGCTCCGTACTTCGGCCCCTTCTTTTCATCATCTACATCCTCCCCTTGGTCAGATACTCCGCCACTTCAACCTGAACTTTCACTGTTATGCCGATGACACCCAGATCTACCTCAGCACCAACTCCCCCACAATCCCCCCTCTCCCACATCAACTCCTGTCTGTCAGCGATCAAAACCTGGATGCACCACAACTTCCTCAAACTAAACAGCAATAAAACAGAATTCCTCCTCATTGGCTCCAAATCCACTCTCAGCAAAGCCAATAGCCCCACTCTCACCATTGGCGGCACCATCGTCTCCCCATCTCCCCAGGCCTGCAACCTTGGTGTGATTTTTGATTCAACCCTCTCCCTTGAGCCCCACATCCGTCAAGTCATCAAAACCTCCTTCTTTCACCTTCGAAATATTGCCAAAATCAGACCCTCACTCACTCCCTCTGCTGCCGAAAGACTTATTCATGCCTTCATCTCCTCACGACTTGACTATTGCAACTCACTACTCCTCGGCATCAGCTCAACCTCCATTAAAGGCTCCAACTGGTTCAGAACTCAGCCGCACGACTCATCACCCGCTCCACATCCTGGCACCACATCACTCCGGTCCTAAAACAGCTACACTGGCTTCCCATTTCTCACCGGATCACATACAAAATCCTGGTCCTACCTACAAAGCCATACACCACCTTGCCCGTCATACCTCACTGTCCTCCTCTCCCCTACCAACCTTCCACGGTCCCTCAGATCCCACCTCAGCCGGTCTCCTACGTCCCCAAGTCGAAGCTTAGCAGTTTTGGGGACAGAGCCTTTCCAGGGCAGCTCCCAGGCTCTGGAACTCCCTCCCCTATGAGATCCGCATGTCTGAGTCCCTTACCATTTTTCAGTCCCGTCTGAAGGCCATTCTCTTCTCTTCTGCCTATCCATAGTTTGTTTGTTTGTTTTTTTGTTTGTTTGTTTGTTTTTTTAAATATATTCTACCTGTTAAGCGACTTTGAGCCTGGGAAAAGCGCTATACAAATTCAATTTATTATTATTATTATTAAAGTAGAAGTGTATTTGATCACTATTTGTAGTACATAAGAGAAGTGTATTTTAAGTTCAAATTCAAATACTTTATTAAGTGCAACACAAGTATATTTACAATATATCACAATATTATACATATACATATACTTTAAACTATTTTCTGGTATCATTATAGTACACTCCAAGAATGCTGTTATGACATTGTACTTTGATTGTAAGGGGAAAAAAGACAATATTATTGACATTAAAAACTATTACAAAATACAGCTTTTAAAAAGCCTTCATTTGGTAGAGTACTGAAAAAAAGTTAAATAAAATAAAATTCAGCCTAATTGACAAAGGCATGTTTATCTTAAGCGGGTTAACACTAATTTTATTGTACACTTACTCTTTACTGTATTATTTTATGTGTATACAACTTACACGCCAACAAGCTACAAACAGACTAACTTAGAATGTGATTAACACCTTAAACAGAAACGAAATGCAAGATAGTGGTCGTGGCGGAGAAGGAACCTTGCTGTATCCTTCGTTGTTACATTTCCTCCTCAGCTGGATCACGTATCTTGCTGACCTCGGTATTAGGGAACCTGTGTCTCAGTGTCTGTGAAAACAGGAAATAAGTGTGGGATTTAAGACAAAATTGACAATATATTACATTGAAATTAATTAAATATGATGACATTAATACAGATTATCTGTACCTATATTTGTGTTTACTTTCTCTGGGTCAAGTTGGTCCTTGACCTCCCCCTTTTTTCCCCATCCCAGTAAGGGTGGACTTGGCCAGAGTGTATTTCCCAAAGACTTATGTGGCCAAGTCCTGGGTGAAAAGCGACATTCTTCTGCCACTGATTCTTTGGTAGAGGCGTTTAGAGATCTGGACTGTGGAATTGCCCAGGAACATCTGTAAAGACACACAAATGTAGATTAAAACAAAGGTAAATTACAAACACTACCAAGGGTGTGAACATAATGCTATTGATATGCAGTGATTACTTTGTTATAGAACAATAGAAATGGAGTAAGGTTATAGTGTAGGTCCTTGAATCATACCATGTCATCACTGCCAGTTTGCTGGGACTCACTATGGCTGGGACTGGAATGAAGTGACGATACTGGTGATTTTGAAATGTTGTCCAGTACTGTCTTCATGGCAGCCACCAATCCTGGCAGCTCTAAAACAAGCACATCAAAAGGAGTCCTGATGTAAATATAAAACTGACACAAAATAGCGCAGACTGTATGTAAATATCATTATAAAACATTGAAATCCAACAAACTAATATGATTGACCAAGATGCAACAGCATCACTAGCACACACATACACCCACCAGCCTACCTTTCAGAGCCTTCAAAGTCTCCTCATCCAATTCCACCAAAATGTTTCCTGGTTGCTGCTGGCACTCTGGCTCCTCCTGTGGAAGGACAGACCTTCCCCCCTCACTGGTCATGACCACCTGCACAGAAAAGGTTGATCTAATTACGTTATATAAAGACATATCAGGCAGCTATACACTCCTGAACTCCATAGACTGTTATTGACTGATAATTGCCCACCAAATCCAATAGTAAACACTAGGGTTGGCCCGAATGTCATTTTTTAAGCTTTGCGCTTCAACAGTAATTAAGAGCGAATGATCGAAGCTTGTTTTTAACTTTGATATAGCAAGCAGACCCAAGTGCAGGACTAAGAAAGGGAGGAGTTAGATAAAAGAGGAATATTTATTACAGGTTAAAAGGATTGGATATTCAGCAAGTGAAGAGCGAGGTTTGGACTTTGGTAGGGATATAATTAAACGAGAAATTGTTTGGCATGATTTTTGGCACACATACATTCCACCATCACAAACTCTGAACATTCTGTGGGAAACACTGCATACTCATTTGATGAAAAAAAGATGAATTAAATAATTCCACATGCCATTTTCCACCTTTTTATTAGTTTAAACAAATCTGTTCAGCAGGAGTAGAAGTATAGAGGGTTTGCTCAGCTGGCAGGTACCTCTTGAGCTGTTCGCCCATGGCAGCCGTCATCTGTGGACCAGACTGACAACATATATATTTTCTGAGTGTGCCTTGCAAAATTATCACACAAGCCAGTCCACCACATAAGCTTGGTGGTATACTGCTGATCATGGAGTTTGCTGAACGTGATTATAGGCTTTTTAATGGCCTCTACAGGTGCATTTCCTCATATTACGACTACGATCACGATTTTGGGCAACTTCCTGATAGACTTCTGTGAACAAAAGTTATTTGTGTTAACCAGCTTGATAAAACAGTTCATTCTGGCACTGGAGAGATAGACTTTCCCTGTAGATAATTCTTGTAAATAAATTAACATTATAAAGCATAATGTTAACTAATTGACAACCAGTTAAATACAACACAATTCCCTCTAATATCTATTTTATATTGCTGTAAAAACATAGACAAACTTTAAAGAACTGTATTTATTTAAGTTTCTCATCGAAAACGAAATTTTACAAGATCACATTTTAACACATCATGATGGCGTTACAATTCGTCCAAAGCTCAATTTTACAGAGTAGAGCTTGAACACCTCATAATGTAACGTTATAACTCCAACGTAATGTTAGCTAACTTAGCTAGCTACTGCTCATTAGCAAGCTAACGTTGCTAGCTAATAGCAACAATTTCTACTAGGAGTAACGTAGGTTAAGTTATTATCACAACATTAACAGGTACACTTCTAGAGACTACAGTCCGCTAAGTGTTGACAGAGTATTTCAGAATCATTTCACTGCTGCTCTGGAACTTACCTTCCACTTTGGCTGCCACTGGCTTCGGCTCTTCTCGTCTCCGTTTGGCTGGCCAAACCACCTCTATCCAGCCTTGCTCAGACTCCAGGTCTTCCCTGCAGGTAACGGTAACTCTGATATTCCTGTGTACATCCCGTATGATGGACGTATTTTCTGCTTTAACAGGCCCGTCTTGAAAATAGAACCGTCCAAACTCTCCTGTGAGACATAGTGCTAACGCAATCTTCCAGAGTCGTGGTGCTGGATTTCAAATAATAACTGCACATGTGCACTTGCGACACTGCAACTGGCTCAAACAACTATGTTGTGATTGGACGTGAGATCGGCACACAATGATGCCAGCACACTGATTGGATGTGGGCGTACCGGCTTGGTTCATTCAAATCTGGCTCTAGATTTTGGAACTAATTAATCAACAATAATTATTTATATATGCCTACTTGTTGGACATCAGTAACAAAAAAAACAAGTTAGACACACAAAGGTCATAACAATGCTAGTTAGTAATTTAATTTTTTTTTAAAATGCTAGTTAATAAATTTGCTGGGCAGTGTGGGGTAAAATAATAATAATATACTGTCTTGAAATTATTATATTTCTGAAAAGGCAGAGGATGTAAGCTGTACAAGCAGTATCCTTATGGCACTGATGTGGAAGTGGGAAGTCCCTAACAGAATGTCAACGCAACAGCAAAGAATATATTCATTTAGTATGTACAATGTGATTTTGAAATGTTTTTTTTAAATGCTTTGAAACCTGACAAGAAACCTAATCTATGAGTAACTTCAATATGTGCTATTTATAGTGTTTTGTCAAGTACTATTCATGATTATTAATCAAGATTTCCTACTCTTTTAGGATGAAATTCATGACGGTTACCTTTTGTACCCTGGAGCACATATAACAAAAGGTCAAAGTCTACTACTTCTGATGTCCTATGTCCTAAGGCATAACATGACTGGGATTGCTCTGAACCATCTACTACAGATTTTTAATGAACATTTTCCCAGATTGTTGCCAGCCAGAATTCTGAGTTTGGTAGTTTCTGGTGTAATCCACTGTGTTTTGGTCAAGGAACTTTTGATGTTTAGAAGGAAACTGTGCAGAGACACAGCACTTAACACTGCATTAAGCTTCATGTATGAAGTGTCTGAGTGCAACAAAGTGTATGCAGAGTCATTGACATGCAAATGAGTCATGATAAGGTTGAGGGAAAAGGTATATGTTATTTATCTAAGAAACGACATTGAGCGAGACTGATTTAATGGAGCATCAAGGAAGGACTCAACCTTGCAACAGAACGGCTAACCAGTCCTGAGATTTGTTACTAACAGGGTTGAAGTCTGATAAAATGTGGTATCAGATGATACTTTTAATGTAAACATCATTTTGTTTAATGTAGATTGATGTACTCTATACCTACACTATAATGGGGCGGCTGTGGCTCAGGAGGTAGAGCGGGTTGGCCGTTAATCGGAAGGTCGGCGGTTCAATCCCCGGCTCCCCCAGGCTGCGTGTCGAAGTGTCCTTGGGCAAGACACTGAACCCCGAATTGCCCTGGCGGCTGTTCCACCAGTGTGTGAATGTGTGTGAATGTTAGTTCCGTTTGGCGGTTAGGCTCAGTGAGTGAATGTGTGAAAGGTGAATGCAGAAGTAGTGTTAAAGCGCTTTGAGTAGTCGAAAAGACTAGAAAGGCGCTATACAAGTACGGAGCATTTACATTTACATTTACATTAATGTTGAGTGGGATGTACCAATATCTTTTAAGAGTTGAACCGGACATACATAAAAGTGGTCCTTCTGTCAAGCAAGTCTTTGTGCATTTATGTTAACAGTACAGACATATACATTCATGGAAACAAAGAAGTACTTTTAAAGCACTTCATTAAAGTAAACATCCTATAAATGTACTTATAACATGATATGCTAGCATGCAAATCAAGTACAGTCATTATATGTATACTAAAAACTACTAAGCATTTGAGATTAAGTACATGCCTTTAAAGTGAACTAAAGGACGACCTCACTTAGAAGAAAGTACTGTTCTACAACACACTTTTAGCTATATGAATTTCATAAGTACACTAAATTAGCACTGTAAGTATTTGCAATACATAATACTTTTAAAAAATACACTGAAATATTACTTAAAATAAACAATTATTTAAGTGCATCTTTTGTAAGTATACTTATAATATACTTCTAATAAGTGAAAAGAAAGCACACTTTAATAAAGCTTATTAATAGTGTATTACAAATGACTTGAAAATAATTGTACTTTTTTATAAGTACAGTATGTTAGCACTTTAAGTATTCGCAATTTAGTATACTTTTATAAAGTGCACTGAAATACAGCTTACAATGAATTTACATTTAAGTGTATTTTTTTGTGAGTATACTAAGAATATACTTCTGATGAAGTCAACTCAAAATATATTTTGATGAAACACCCTAATAGTGTATTACAAATAAGTATATTTTCCATAAGTACACTAAATTACTACTTTAAGTATTTGAAATGTAGTACTCTTTAAAAAAACACTTAATGTACAACTTAAAATACACTTACAATAAAGTACACTTTTTATAAATACACTGAAATATCACTTTAAGTATTATATATTTAGTATATTTATTTTTAGTATATTGAAGTTGAACTTAATGACATCTATTTTGAAGTACACTTTTTAAAAGTACATGTTAAAGATACTTTAAATTAAGCACAAAAAGTTAAAGTATACTTGTAATAACTTTGGTATACTTAATTCCTATTTCTAAGACACTAAAGTATACTACTTTTTGACCTGG